>OX578142.1:51605589-51843089 GCA_951213105.1 Amaurobius ferox
GCCGTTCTGACTTTACTGTGAGGAGCTGTTGGGAATAGTGGACGATAGAGAGGTCGCATACATTGCGGCTCAGGACGCCCTCGGCAGACCGATAGTCGAGAAGATCGTCACATCACCCGACACGCACACACAGCGCCAAATTCTACATTGTCCGCCATCTGGACACAGGCAACGCCTTCACCATGGGCTCCTGCGTCTCTGCGTACCATCGCGAAGGGCCTGGTTGAAGGACATTTGGTATCGCTACGACCATTACATGTGCTGCCAATAACACCCACCCACCGTCTCCTATATTTGGAGTGGTATCGCACTCGACGGGATTGGACAGCAACCGAATGGAACCAGGTCGTTTCCAGCGACGAATCGAGATTCAATTTGGGCAGTGATGATAACCGTGTACGTGTATGGATGCCCCTTGGTGAACGCCTGTATAGGGTGTCATCGCATACGACACCCGGTCACCTCTAATATTGATCCACGGAACCATGACAGCGCAGATGTGCGTTCATGACATCCGTTAGCCACATGTGTTGCCACTCATGGTAAGGCTCTCAGGAGACATTTTTCAACAGGATAATGCTCGGTTCCACACAGCAAGGGTTTCACAAAAATGTCTCCGCCACATTACCACCCTTCACTGGCCTGCCCGATCCCCATATTTGTCAACAGTCGAGCATGTTTTGGATCACTTGGGACGTCAAGTTGGACAACCTACGATTTTGGTCGAACTAGAGGCGCGCTTACAACAACTGTGGAATGAGATGACGTAGAATAACATACGGGACCTGTATGCCTCAACGCCCGCCCTTATCGCATTGTGTATTTACGCTAGAGGTGGCCCAACAGGGTACCAGAACCTCCATTTATTTGTAGTTTTCCTGTAATAAAGGATCCTTTTGCTTTGATTTTGTAATCACTTACTTATATCAACGTTGCACTCACATATGTAAAATTTCGTTGAATTCTGACAATTCCTTCTTGGTGTGTAAATTTTTATGGCAATGACTCTGTATATATATACAGGGTGTCCCAAAAACATTAACCTTGGCTTTTATTCCTTAAATATTGATCTTAGACATATAAAATAAATTACAAAGTTGCGTAAAAAATGTACGGAATTTTATAAAATCGATTAAAATGTTCCAGGGAAATAAGTTTTAAGAAATACAAAATTTAAATGAGTGAAATGTGCCCCATACACTATAAGGTGATGTACAAAATTTCAGCATTTTATTATAAAAAGTCCCAGAGATATGAAAAGAAAAAAATGCTGACTTAAATCACTTTTCAATGCATCGACATGGGTTTTCAGAGGGGAAAATCATGTCGGCAGACCCCGCTTCAGGGATCATACACAAATTACGAAAGAAAACAATGATTACATAAATAAATAATAATATTGCTATTTATTGGTATAAAGGTATCTACACTGTGTAGAAATAATAACTTTACACAAAGATTACAAACCTTGTTCAAAATGTTTTCCATCCATGCCAAAGATCCTTTAAAGATAAGAGGCAGATATTATTTGCTTATGATGTATTTCTGCATCGCGTCATTTGCACTCTTGCTGTAAACATTTACATTTAATTTCTGATTAATCCCTCACCAACTTTGTTTAAACATATATCTGGGACTTTTTAGGATAAAATGCTGAAATGCTGTACATCACCTTATTAGTGTATGGGGCACATTTTACTCATTGGAAATGTTTTTGTACGGGGGGCCGTATAAGAATTTAAATTTTGTATTTCTTCAAATTTAATCCCTTGAAAATTTTTATGGATTTCATAAAATTCTGTACCTTTTTTTAACGAACTTTGTAATTTATTATATATGTCTAAGATCAATATTTAAGGAATAAAAGCCGAGGTCAATGTTTGTAGGACACCCTGTATGTAAATGTTTGATACATATCCAAGAATGCTCAAAAATTTTGAAATTGATCAAAGTTCAATATATTTTAATCACATTAAGGAATTTCCCCTTATCATACACATATTACGCATTCTAGGGAAAGAAAAATTGATTTATTGTTATGAAAAATATACAGTTTGTACCTACAAGAGGAAATTACATATTGAAACAGAAGAAAATTACTGTTGTGTATACTTGTGTAAGGACGACAAAAATTATATCCCGTTAAAAATTGATATGCAAGCAGTAAAAAAAAGTATACAGAAGGCATAAAAGCAACTTTAGAAAACATCCTTTCAAAATTTACCGTTATTCTGATCCGTTAGGTTCTGTCGCCTGGTCGATATTATAAGTGTGCAAAGATTCAGTCTTCTAGGTCACCAGAGGACTTCTAGAGGGTTCAGAAAGGCAAAAGCACATTATACTATTATTATATAGATATGATTCTACAGTAATAGCAATGTGATTAGATAGTCTCTTACAATCTCAGTCACCTAAGAATGCAGAAATTTTGTAATCTTTCCTACAACATTCAGTGAGGGGAATCCACAAGAGAGAGTTGTGGTTACAATTTGAGAGACAAGAGTTTATAATTTCAGGGATTACTTTCTATTTGAAAATTTTCCAAGCTGTATTTTTGAAAGTTGGAAAAGGACGTTTTCCCGCAGTCATTTTTTCCCGCTTTTTACTTTCCTTATATACAAAGTATAACGTATAATTAAAGTATTGTGACGGGGTCGAAAATTTGAATTCGAGTTTTCTACGGGAGATCACGTTTCAAGCATCCCTAAACACAAATAAAACGTTTTCGAGATGAGGTCTTTGTGTGTGTGTCAGTGAGACTCTGGTGACGATATCTCAGGAACGAATGGAGCGATTCGAACGAAATTTAGTACAATTACATTCCGTGAATACTGGGAGCATATTGGCTTTAAACGCAATCGTATGTTCAGAACCCCTCCCCTAAATTTTCGAGTGAAATTTTGAAAAAATGATCAAAAAATTAAAACTTTTAACAAAGTTACGCAATTAGTCATTTCTTATGTAATTTTTATTAGAAAACAAAGTACCGCCAAATTAACGATATTTCTCCCCATATTGAAAACAATATCGTCAAAATTGCAAAAATAACACTAAATTAATGAAAATGACGCCTAATTGATGAATTAATTATTAAAATATTTTAATATATGGACTATATAGCTTATTGAGGATGCTATCAATACTGATAATTGTTTATTTAGAGTTGGGCGAAATATAAGCTAATTGGGTATTTTGAAATAGTTTTACATTTTGTCATCCGGAAAATCGCCAAATGTACTATTCAACGATAAAAACACAGTTCCGTGGATCTTATACATTATTTTTGACTGTAAAAGTATAGGAAAAGGTGGTAATATGGACCCCCACTTCGTTTTTTGTAACGTGCACCTACATTTTAAGCTAATTTCACTCGTTTTGGGAATTGTTGGTCACATATGCTAATCAGCTATGGCCACAACAGGAGGAATAATTTTTAGAATATTTACAGTAACCTCCATAATGCGATTACCAATAAAGGAGAAATCACTTGTTTTTTTTAAAGTGCGGGTATTATGGATCCCCATGAAACAGTCACAGTTTATTTCTTCAAAAATGAACTTTATTGTTGAAAAAACATAAATTATTTACAAAAGTCGCAAATATAAATTTCTTTCGGCTCCAACACATTGGCTGTGTGCCCATAATTCAGACATCACAGACATTACCCATAATTCTCCATGGCAGTCACAGAAGAGACAGTTGGCGTTTTACACACCAGGTTGGACCTCCCACATTTGGAGATAGAGCGGTGAGTCGCCGGGGTGATCAGAATGGAATGATTGGTCAGAATTACTGATAGATTCTTGCACGCACTCTGGGGAACCATATTACCAGCAACACCATAATGAAATATCACATTACTACTCCCAAACCTAACCAAAAAGTTGAAGTCTGGTTTCGACATATTATCGTCTAACTAATGTAGTTCAAGGTATGACATCGAAATTTGCGCATTGCACATAAATACCCATAAAATTTGTATATAACTTACCCTGCTAAACTTTCGCGAATAGGATGAAACTACCATCGCTCACAACACAAGTGCTCCTTCAATGGCGATCAGGAGGGGATGATTAGAGTTGATTTACCTCTCCACCATTAGAGTGAGAATCTTTCCGGCCGAGAAACCGAGGGGATCCATGATACCTGCTAGGTCCATTTTACCACCCTTTTCTCTAGTAAATCCATTGCATTATATAAGGTCATGTGCTGCCCACATGAACTTACTAAAAATGTCATGTGCTGCCCACATCAGATTTTTTTAGTTATTTATTTAAGTCTATGAAAATACTGCAGAACCACTCATAGTGCTCTGCAACAGCCTATACTATCCTTCAGTAACAGCATATATTTGTCTCAAATGTAATATCATTCGGTTGAGTAGTTTTGAAAATACCACAGAGTGTAAAATGCTTATGCGCGTTTTGTGCATGGCAGCGCATAAAATAGGCAAAATATCGAAAGTTTTGCAAATTTGTATTTACGTTCATATAACAACATACATCTCTACTCGTGTTTAGTTGGTTGAGTTGTTTTGGACTGATACTCAGAAATGTCAATATTATTTTATGACCATATAACGGCTTTCATGTGTATAAGATTCTGTTTCAGTGGGTTCCAAATTTCTATATAGTGATTGCCTATAGTGATTTTAACTTTCCAGGTCCTCCAGAGTCCTCCTGATGACCTAGTAAATGTAATTTTATACACTTATAATATCAATCACGGGACAAAACCCAACGGAGTCGGATTTTAGGTTCTACTTCTTAGTGGTGGATAAAATGGGGTTTCAACGCAGGGTATGTAACCTACAGATGCCCGTTGACGTATAAGGCTGAATCTTTGGGTACTTATTGAATCGCCCACGAGGCAGAAACTGAAGAGTCGGATTTTTGATAACCTCTTGGGAGAGTAGAAAATGTTTTTTCAGTCTTTTCAGATGCCTAGAAGCCCTCAGTGACATGGAAATCTGAAAATTTGCACACCTACAATATCGACAACGAGGCATAAATTAACGAAATATGATTTTTGATCACCTCCTGAGAGAGTAGAGAATGTTTTTTCGTCTTTTCAGGCGCCTAGAAGCCCCCAGTGATCTAAGAAGGCTGAAAGCTTGACATATATATTATCGACCACGAGGCAGAAACTAACAGAAGAGAATTTTTCTGGGACAGTAGAAAACCCTTTTCTTTTTTTTTTTTAGTTTTTCAAGAACCGTAGAGGCCCCCAGTGACTTAGAAGGCTGAAAATTTATACACTTACTATATCGACCACGAGACTGAAACTAACGGAATCGATTTTTGATCGCGGCTTGCGCTACTTTAAGCCCCTTAGAAGCTCCAGTGACCCAGAAGCGTGAAAGTTTGCCCATTTCCGATATTAACCACGAATATTGCCCCGATATTGGCCGTTGGATTTTGGATCACCTGTTGGGAGAGTAAAAAACGTGTTCTTTTTTAAGTCTTTCCCGATCTCTAGAAGCTCCCAGTGTCCTAGAAGACTAAAATTTTGCACGCATTCAATATCGGCCAAGCGACAGTACCTAACTGTGTCAATTTTCGATTAAAACGACTTATTTTGACACCACAAGAGAGTGTCAAACAAAATGAAATTTTTAAAAAGTTGCAACTACATTTTGTTAGAGTGTTAGTTTTCCTGTATTTAACAGGCTTAAATACTAGTACTGCAATGTTGGAAAAGTTACATTTGCAAATATTGCTCACTAAATAAAAAAATCTGAATTCGAACAACTCTAAATTGACAACTATCAACATTGATAGCATCCACAATAAGCAATACAGTTTATGTATTAAAATATTCTAATAATTAATTAATTATTTTGGAGTCATTTCCATTAATTTAGCGCCAATTTTGCAAATTTGACTATAATTTCGTCAATTTGGGGCAACATATCACCAAGTTGCTGATATTTTGTTAAATTAGTCGCTAAGTTTGTCAAAAGTATCACCAAAGTTGCACACAGACCGAGAAAAAGATTTTCCTATATATAAATGACTATTAACGAATTGTTGGTAGTAAAAATACAAAACGATTACACAAGTAACTTCTCTCGTGAATGGAACGAAATGGGTCCACTAGAATTATGTTAACAAATTTGTTTCATAATATTGCCTGAAAAGTGAACATATTTAACGATAGGTAATCCTCTTTTTAATTGTGTGCAAAATTTTTGAAAAACTTATTGGAAAACCGGGTAATATCTCAAGAATAGTTCATGCTAGCGAAAAGTTTACGCCATTCGTTCTCTAATTAAAAATGACATAAGAAATCAGCATTTACGTAACATTATTAAAGATTCTAGTTATTTATTGATTTTTCCAAAAATCCATTAGAAGTTCATTGGGAGTCTTTCGAACATTTGATTGCATTTAAAATCGGTATGCTTCCAGTATTCAGCGACTGCAATATTTGTACCAAATTTTGTTCGAAACGCTGCATTCGTTCGTGAGATATTGCTTCACAGACTCACAAACACACACACAGAGAGACATCATCTCGAATTCGGATTTTCGACCCTGGCACAATACGTTCCTTATACATTATAATATGTATATAAGGAAAGCAAAAAACAAACAGTTTTTGTCATCTTAACTGCACAAATTTCAGTTTAATTTGAATCAGTAGTTCAGGAAAATATGGAGGTCGCATCGATCGATTGACCATCAGACCGATTCACCGACTACTGTTAAAACTGCAGCTCTCTTTCAAGGATTATATTCAGTCTTAAGCATATTTTTACGCTATCTTACATAAAATGACACGGACAACTGAATTTTTTAAAGGCTGCTTTCTAAGCCAGATCACATTCCAGAAAATAATTTAATATTAAACGATTTCATATTAATAATTCATGTGAAGGATTTATCGTAATTCTACTTACGCTTCTACTACTTAAACTCAAGGAATTTTGTTCAAACAGAATGGCACGGTGTTAGAAATAAATTGTGTTATATCACGATTGTTTCTCATTATAATTTTCAAATAATATTATTTATTCTGTATTCATATTTCCAATATTAATTGCATTAATAAAATTGTGCTTTGTATGACACACATTTGTCGTTTCACTCAGTTAAAACATTAATAGTCCATAAAATGTATTTATTAAAATAATATCAATATTTAACACTAGTAGTATACCCGTTCTTCCTACAGAATATATCATATAAAGAAACTTAAAATTCACAATGATGTGCAAAATTCCTAAAGTATTCTAAACGATATTCTTATTGAAAACATTCTATTAAAATGTTTAAATTAATGGTCCTAAAATAAAGTTAAAGAATATCTGTTCTCGCTATACAAAATTAACCCGAATATTTTATTCTTCAAAGGCAGATCTATAAACAATTTTATAAAAAATACGAAATTGAATCAATATATGCCAATATAAAAGCTCTGAAATTGTATGGCAAGGTATACCCGGAACTACTTATGTTCTCGAATAGTAGAAGATATACACGTGTGTTAGTACAAAATTACCGTACTACAATATATGAGTTTCAAAAATCTTTGCCAAAATAAAACAGATGACGTAATAAATTAAAAATATCAAAAATCACTGTAATCTTTAAACCTGAAAATCGTAATTGACATAATCCAATCAAAAAAGCAATTTCAATAACATTTATTTTATATACATTTCTTTATTATTTAAATCGGATTTGATAAAAATCGTCTGCCGCATAAACAAATTGGATTCAAATACGTTGCTAAACGATATGATATCATTTTCTTCAAATAAATTTCCGGAAAATATATCGTCTGCATAATGCTATGCCTATAGAAGGTTTAACTGTGAGGTTAACTGTGAAAGTTTAACTGTGTTTAATTAATATCTAAGCAACCCCTGGTTCTAGAAACTTGATACACAGACTAAATTTTAAGTGGGGCTATTCCAAGGCTACCCACTAAAATTTCATGAAATTTGGTGCAGCCGTTCTCCCGTGAAGATTAGACAAACATACATACAGACCGATTTTTAATTTTATCTATATAAATTAAATTTTATTTAATTCGTTAAAGTTTAGAACACGGGTAGAATATACAGAGATTGTAGGAAAAATTTTTAAGCACCTCAATAACGGTAATGTTTATGTCCATGAGTGTATGTCCACGTTTGGGCTATCTATAATAAAATGGCCATGTTTGATCGAATGAAATGGATTACAGTCTAATACTCTACAATGGTGTCCGAACAAAAATGTAATGTATTATTTTGAATGGAAAGTATGTAAGGCAATTGTAGAAATTCTTTACAGGACTGGTGTGATTTAGTACATTGCACTTTTCGGGGTTAGGTGCTCCGGGTTAGTCTCCTAGTTTCAATATTTTTCAATAGCTAATATTAGGTCTTATACTGATTAAGATGATGAAGGTCCACCCAGTGTTTAAATATTTTGAGAATGTTGGTCACAAAGCTCAGTTCGGGGATTCGTGTTCGTGTATTTGACAGGGTATGACGCCATACCTTAAAGTCAGAAATCTTAAAGTACGATAAAAAGGTTATGTATGTAAAAAGTGGCAAAATTCAAGAAAGAACAAGAAAGATCAATCATGCTTAAAGCATTGATTATGAAACACTTTCCAACTTCAATGCAATTTTATTTTAAAAAGTCGAAAATGCAATACATTCCTCGGTAATATTTTAAAACTTATCACGATACTACATTGATTTATTATATTTGAAAACTTAAACTTTCATTGAAAAAAATGAACTTCATTCAAAAGACGGCATTGAAATATAAATTGCGTGGTTTAAAATGCAATACATTCCACGGTAATATTTTTAAATCTATCATAATACTACGATAATTTATTATATTTGAAAACTTCATCGAAAACAACTGAAATTAATTCAAATGACGTCATAGAAAAAATATAATCTCTATAAAAGCAGGATTTCATTCATAACTTTCTCCATTTCATTCATCACAATACTATAATAATTTATTTTAATTAAAAATTAAGACCATGGAGCTACAATTCATAAACTTTATGCTTAAAACTTCATCGAAAAATATCGTCCTTCTGTTTATAAAATCAATTAATATTTCATTCATATCAGCCATGCAGACTCCATGGACTGAATTATTTTGTGTTAAAGAAATACAGTAATTCTAATACAACTCATTCTACATATTTTGCTGTTTACATTTTACATAGGTGAAAAATAGGCTTAATTGTAGAAATAATCAAATTTGAATGAGAATTTAAACTCAAATATATTGTCATTGTGTTGTTTTAGTATGTAGATGCACAGAATTTAAGCAGAAATAAAGTAGTTTTAGGATGGATACAACACTCAATATGAATTAAAAAGAACTTTAAAAAATCACGAATTTGAAACAAGATGGATGCCATATCTCATTTTGAAGTGGGTCACGTGATCGTTTCATATCATGGTCACGTGATCGTTTCATATAAGATGTGTAATTATTATTTTAATTTTTATTTAAAAAACTACTGAATATATTTAGCTGAATTTTTTTTTATATATTTTATGGAACAATTTGACTATTACCTAAAATTTTCGAAGCAATTTGTGAATTTTAAATCCGCTTAAAAAATGTTAGAAAAATTAGGTCCCATAGGGCTCAATGTATTTCATTTTTTCAACCCGGGTTCAATCCAAAACTAATTGTGTTGTTGTTGTTGAAACCCAGACCGTCCGACCTACCAGAAAGGAAAACTAATTGTGTGATATTATTCATTTATATTCCCATAGGTCCTACAGACCGTCTGAACAACATACTAAAATTTCATTTTAATTAAGTCATTTTTACGGCAGTTATCGTGCTAACGGACAGACAGACAGACAGACAGACAGACAGACAGAATGAACAAAGTCATCAACACTTTTCAACTTTGTTGTAAAGTGTTAAAAAGGTGAATCCACTGAGACTAAGGCTCGCCATACACATACAGTTTGCTTTGTAGGTCAAAAGTTTACAGTTATGCCTGCTTGTGGGTTGGCTGGATAATACAGTGTTTAAGGCACACTGCACTCGAAGGACCCGAGTTTGATCTCGGTACTACCAAAACTATCCCCATATCTACGCAGAGTATGAACATGCTAAATCTGTGGGTCTGAAAGTCATTCCGGGAGATTGGGGGCAGGGAAAGGAGGGTCCAGTCTTTGTTGATGTCGTCCCCACTGGTTTCCGATCTAAATTGGGTAGCACAGTCTCGGCCGTCCAAACCGATACCTTACATCTTCGGTAGGTCGGACTTCTCGGGTTGAAAAAGAGTTATGCCTGTTTATTCCGCCCCCTCGATTGGACTGCTAGTTCGTCATTTTCAGTCTACCTTGGAATCTTGTAAGCGGAGTGCACCCCATTAAATATAAATGAAAGGAATATTAATGAAATGGAACAGAAATTCAACAAAAGTTTGCATTGCAGTACGTTTTTCATAAGGTCTGCCATACACGTCTGCCATACAAGTCAACTTGACCATCAATTAGAACTGACAGGCTTTCCTATGCAATTATGCTCTTTTGTTTCGCACCCCGTAGACACAGAGATCGCACCGTTCCCCATTGAGTTATCAGCTTCAGTTTGTCTTGGAATCTTATTGAGAGTGACAAGGCAATTTGGAGCAACTCTTGCAAGTCTACGAACTTAAGACTCGGCCAGAAGGCTCTGGTATACATATCAGTTTGAACACAATACCGGCACGGCCGGCCGGCTGAATTGCGATAATTTCCACTGTTCAACAATTCGAAAGATTTGTCGGTAAGCCATCCGAAATACATCAGTTCCGAATTTCAAGGTTGGAAAGTCCTGCCCGATCGGTAGACCAAACTGTCATTTCATGGACCACCTACGTTGCTTCAGTCTCAGTGTAGAAAGATGAGAATCTGTAGTGCCAATCCATACCAGGTGAATGGAGAGAGTAAGGTATTAATTTGATATTCAAAGGGTTGGGGTTCAAGTTCTCCTCTGGATCTGGCATCATAAGTTAGCGTTATCTTTACATTTCCAGCTTTGTTGTCAAAAATTAAATAGAAAAATATATTTTTTTTATATTGCTTTATTCTTTTAGTAAATTATAATACTTCCATATAATGATGAAAAAATATTTGCTAAAAGTACATGTTTTTCTTCTAAATGTAAACTGAAGGGACTAAAAGCAAAGCAAACAATTGCTGGATTACATTCAGCCACTCTATACCGCATTCAATTTGACGGATTATGTTTTCAGTTATTTCATAACTGCTTTATTTTGGCTCCTCTTGGCTTACGCTCAAAATTTACTACTACACTGAAAATGTTTTTCAAAATCGATGAGTGCAGTCAACTCAAATTTTAACACTGATTACCAACGTCTGAGACAGAATAAAAAGGAGTCAAGATCAGACAATGTTTGCTTATATACGGTTCTAAAAGGTCCTTCAGCACACCAATAATTTTGTAAAGAAAGGGCCATAAGTGTATATGTTAAGTTTATCGGTAGTAAAGTGGCTACGACCGATTGATTGACCCCTAACGCAAAATCTAAAAAGTTAGGATAATGAAACAGCGAAAGAGACGGAAAGCAACAATCACAAATTTGTAGAGCATTGTTTAATTATTAAGAATATACAATAAAATAACTGCAGAAAGCATTTATTTGACACTTAATGGTTATTGAAAAATTGCTGTTATATTCAGAAATGTTAAAATAAACAGTATAACTCAATTTAATTCAATTCCTGTAAAAATAGCAGTTTTGCATAGTCAGATCTGAAAACAAGAGTGCATTTAGACAAAAGTTAAAAGTTGAAATACGTTAAAATTCTAAAAAATTTATAGATAAAAGGACATATAAAAACTGTAGAAAGTAAAACAGAAGCCCCACATTCATTCCAGATTCTTAAAATATTCATTGTAGAACGGGGAATGACGCTTTACTGTTTTATTGAATGTTTTATTGAAATACTCCCATGTTTCTCATCATACAGTAAGTAAGTATATTGTATAATCTCATACAAATACTGCTTACTCGTTTTCTGTAGTCTGTGTTGAAGCAATCTAAGATCGACCTTTTTATTGTGTTATATTGGTAATTAATATATTTATTGCAGCAACACATATATATGTATTACAGCAACGCTATATTGCTTATAATAACAATACTTACATGCATACGAATCTAATGTAAAGCCCGTTCAAAATGCCTTCCATCAGCAACAATGCACATATGAATTCGAGAAATAATATTATCGCACCGCGTACTTACAAGCTTTGTAGGTGTTATCGAGTTACAGCATCTAGCATCCGATGAAGATAGACGCGTATTTAATGGCTTCCATGTGTGAGACCAAATACCAGAAATATCAATAAATTAGGACATTGAAAACGAAGTTAGTAGTATATCGAGGGGTAAAACAAACTGAATAATAGACCGAACAAAGAGGCGACTGCATTGACATTAAACTTGAACAATTTTTATAACCAATGTTATAATAAATGATTAAATCGGCTACACCAACTTCTCTAACTGGTGGTTGGTTGACAATATAATGAACGGGAAAAGTCACGATCCTTCCCAGCTTTCTAACTGATTCTAGGTATTTCTAGTCTGGTTATGTAAATTAATTAATTTACTTTCGTTTTGTTGTTTTTCGTTTTGAATTTCAATCTAATATTTCTTTCTATAATCCTTTTCTTTCGAGAATTATCGGTTTCACAGCAGGGCAGGCTTGCATTAAAGGAAATTGATTTGCATTCAGTGGCATTCCAAATGTAGACGCACTAAAATCCGAGTATTGGATATTTTTTTAACCCCATCACAACACTTTCTCTTTATACAGAGCTACTAGGAAAGTCATTAAGCACGCTAATAACTCTGTAAGGAAAGGTCCGTGAGTGTACACGTTAGTCTATCTTTGCAAAGTGACTATGCTGATAGAATAAAGTGATTGCAGCACCCTTAGCGGAGATTTAACAAAATAAGATAACGAACTCTTCAACAAAGCGAGTTAGACGAAAGATGCTAATTACAAAGTTAGAGCTTTAATGGATAAGTAGGAATCGAGAATACAACTGTTAGAGAAGGAATTTATTTGACACACTTTCGGTATTAGTGAATTGCTTTCATATTCAGGAACGCTAAAATAAACAACATTTTACTGTAAAAGAATGAAATGTACAGCCTGCTTAAAATGCCCTCCGTCAGTAACAAAGAATTCGAAAAGGAAAATTATCTCGTATTTTATCAAGAATTGCAGATGTCACCGTGTTACAGCATTTAGCAGCCGATGAAGTATGACGAGCATTTATTGCTTTCCATTTACACGTTTTGTATTGTCCTGATTGCGTTTTCTATTATACGATGCGCTCGCTACATCTATACTATATTAGACAATGCTTGACAACTGACATTTTTCTACATTTGACTACAATTGACAGTTTTCTTTTATTTGTTTTATTGCCGAGTTCATGTTCCTAACTTCTTCACTTTTCCGCTCTACAGTCACTTTTATTCGATAGGGCATAGTCAGTTTATTAAAGACAGACTTAACATGTGCACTTAGTTACCTTTCGTTTTGAAATGATTTCGGTGCTTAAGGGTCCTAGAAACCCTATATAGTGCAACCAAAATAAAAATTGTGCAGTCATTAAAGCAGATATTAAAGCAGTTACAGATGAAAATAGTTAGAGTTAATAAATCAACTTTATTAAATCAGTTTACTTTTATCAAAGTATTTATATTTTCTCCATCGATTAGATTCTATGAAATAGGTGGAATAGAAACTCATCAAAGGTCAAAACGCCAGGTAGCGATACTTAGTAGGAAAACATTTATCGGTTTCCAATACTATCTAATAGTAAATGCTCGTGTTCTCTAGAAGTATTTCCCTCTTTCTCTCTCTCTCTGATCTGACCACATCGCCAAAGTTATTCTATAATCTCTTAAGCAGCTTTATGGATGCTTTCGATAGACTAATCCCTAAGAAGTGTATAACTGAGATCTACTAAATTTAGGATTCCAGATTTTCTCCAAAGGATGCTATAAGTGAATGTTTATTTTAATGATTCATATTTTATAGTTATCTAAATATTTATTTTAATTAATTTGTAATATGTTTTAAAATTTCTGGCAATTTGATTAGGAGATATAAAAGTTTTATAGTATTTGATGGAATAAAAATATTTTATTATAACGATATCACAAAGTACACTGGTACTCAAAATTAAAAGATAATGTGCAAAACTATACCGAACTCGTATTATAAATAAATAAATATAATGAGAATTGAAATGCAGATTTATTGCTACGATTAATTTGAGACCGAAGGAATGTAAGCACTGTTATGGAAAGTAAAGACATTATTTTGTATGTACAAGAGAATGTACAGAAATATAATATTTGTACTTTTCAATAGAGGGGTACACGATAGTTTTATACATTGTATGCTCATCTCTAACAACCACACAGATAAAGATTTTGACTAAGATTTCTCATGCTATTGATAAGCTTATTAATGAAGTCTTCGCAGAATATGGCCCTCAACTGGAGAGTTCTGGGGGTAGTTCTTCGACATAGCCCGGCCGACATACCCTAATATGTAAGGTATCTGTTTGGACGACCGGGAAGGCCCACCCAATTTAGACCGAAACTCAGTGGGGGCTGCATACACAGGGACTGTACACTCCTTCCCCTACCATCAACCTCTCGGATGGACTTACGGACCCACATATTTAACGTGCCTGTACTCTGCGTGAACACTGGAACAGTGTGGGAAGAGGCAGAAATTGAACTCGGTTCGTCCGAGTGTAATCCCCGTCCACTTACCATTGGGCTGTCTCACCCCTCTTAAGGTAGTTGGAGTGTTTCAATCATCGTTTGGTTGAAATCTGTCTTTGTAATGCATCCCACACTTGCTTATCAGAGTGAACCCAAGGGGTTAGGCCGGTCAATTCATTTGCCGAATGTCTTAATTTTCATCAAAGTCGACTATCAGCTGGGATTTATGAATCTTTGCAAAATCATTTATAAGATGATATTCGAGTCAATAGCTCCTCTGAAAAACATAATTGATATAAGGGTCCACGTTATCACCGTTGTATCTTAGATCCCTGCCTAGGCGTACACCACTATAAAGCCATATTAGTAAATTGTTTTATTATTATCAAATTAGTTGTTACTAATGGTGACCACAAAATATCTATTAGTATTCATCGATATATAATCATAAAAATTCCAATTGGTAATGTTTTCACACAAAATTAAAATATGTCAGTGTTTTGTGAAAATCATGAATTAGAAACAGTATTTCTATTAACTTACTTATAGCAACTTTATTCCAAATACCTGCAACAGAAACATCAAAATATCATTTGTATATCTATTATAGAAAAATATTGAATCGGTTAACCTATTGCGAAACAAATCTATCGACTTAGCTGTGTAGGTTATAAGAGGTATTTATCTTGAGTGTACCACTGGGACATGAATTGTGAAGAAAGTAAATCGATCGAATTTTCTTAATGCGAATAGAAGAAATTGTCCAATAGCCGACTGAACAATGTTTGCCCAAAGCATAAAATTTCGAATCTATCAGCAACATCTCGCTTTTATCTTGCTTTTAGTTCAATAGGAGCATATACCAATCCTGAGATTTACAATGATGAGCTGACTAAATTGCAACACACTTAGCTCAAACAACCTGTTTCCATATGAAATATGTGTACCTTGTTAAATGCCATTGTATAAATTGTTCTAATTAAACGCTTCCAGAAAAATGGTTGTCCAAAATATTTTCTTTCAATTGTGTCAGCAACATCCCTTGGTTTTCTTGCATTTAGTTCAATGGGAGCGAAACACAATATTGAAAGACTCCATGGTGAGCGGCCAAAATTGCAGCAACTCTATGGAAACTTAACAACCTTTTACTTTGTATTAAATGTGCAACTTGTTAAATATCATTACTTGCCTTTAGTTCAATGAGAGCGAAACACAATATTGAAAGACTCCATGGTGAGCGGCCAAAATTGCAGCAACTCTATGGAAACTTAACAACCTTTTACTTTGTATTAAATGTGCAACTTGTTAAATATCATTACTTGCCTTTAGTTCAATGGGAGCGAAACACAATATTGAAAGACTCCATGGTGAGCGGCCAAAATTGCAGCAACTCTAAGGAAACGTAACAACCTTTTACTTTGTATTAAATGTGCAACTTGTTAAATATTATTACTTGCCTTTAGTTCAATGGGAGCGAAACACAATATTGAAAGACTCCATTGTGAGCGGCCAAAATTGCGGCAACTCTATGGAAACTTAACAACCTTTTATTTTGTATTAAATGTGCAACTTGTTAAATATCATTACTTGCCTTTAGTTCAATGGGAGTGAAACACAATATTGAAAGACTCCATGGTGAGCGGCCAAAATTGCAGCAACTCTATGGAAACTTAACAACCTTTTACTTTGTATTAAATGTGCAACTTGTTAAATATCATTACTTGCCTTTAGTTCAATGGGAGCGAAACACAATATTGAAAGACCCCATGGTGAGCGGCCAAAATTGCAGCAACTCTATGGAAACTTAACAACCTTTTACTTTGTATTAAATGTGCAACTTGTTAAATATCATTACTTGCCTTTAGTTCAATGGGAGCGAAACACAATATTGAAAGACTCCGTGATGAGCGGCCAAAATTGCGGCAACTCTATGGAAACTTAACAACCTTTTACTTTGTATTAAATGTGCAACTTGTTAAATATCATTACTTGCCTTTAGTTAAATGGGAGCGAAACACAATATTGAAAGACTCCATGGTGAGCGGCCAAAATTGCAGCAACTCTATGGAAACTTTTAAACCTTTTACTTTGTATTAAATGTGCAACTTGTTAAATATCATTACTTGCCTTTAGTTCAATGGGAGCGAAACACAATATTGAAAGACTCCATGGTGAGCGGCCAAAATTGCAGCAACTCTATAGAAACTTAACAACCTTTTACTTTGTATTAAATGTGCAACTTGTTAAATATCATTACTTGGCTTTAGTTCAATGGGAGCGAAACACAATATTGAAAGACTCCGTGGTGAGCGGCCAAAATTGCAGTAACTCTATGGAAACTTAACAACCTTTTACTTTGTATTAAATGTGCAACTTGTTAAATATCATTACTTGCCTTGAGTTCAATGGGAGCGAAACACAATATTGAAAGACTCCATGGTGAGCGGCCAAAATTGCAGCAACTCTATGGAAACTTAACAACCTTTTACTTTGTATTAAATGTGCAACTTGTTAAATATCATTACTTGCCATTAGTTCAATGGGAGCGAAACACAATATTGAAAGACTCCATTGTGAGCGGCCAAAATTGCGGCAACTCTATGGAAACTTAACAACCTTTTATTTTGTATTAAATGTGCAACTTGTTAAATATCATTACTTGCCTTTAGTTCAATGGGAGTGAAACACAATATTGAAAGACTCCATGGTGAGCGGCCAAAATTGCAGCAACTCTATGGAAACTTAACAACCTTTTACTTTGTATTAAATGTGCAACTTGTTAAATATCATTACTTGCCTTTAGTTCAATGGGAGCGAAACACAATATTGAAAGACTCCGTGATGAGCGGCCAAAATTGCGGCAACTCTATGGAAACTTAACAACCTTTTACTTTGTATTAAATGTGCAACTTGTTAAATATCATTACTTGCCTTTAGTTAAATGGGAGCGAAACACAATATTGAAAGACTCCATGGTGAGCGGCCAAAATTGCAGCAACTCTATGGAAACTTTTAAACCTTTTACTTTGTATTAAATGTGCAACTTGTTAAATATCATTACTTGCCTTTAGTTCAATGGGAGCGAAACACAATATTGAAAGACTCCATGGTGAGCGGCCAAAATTGCAGTAACTCTATGGAAACTTAACAACCTTTTACTTTGTATTAAATGTGCAACTTGTTAAATATCATTACTTGCCTTTAGTTCAATGGGAGCGAAACACAATATTGAAAGACTCCATGGTGAGCGGCCAAAATTGCAGCAACTCTATGGAAACTTAACAACCTTTTACTTTGTATTAAATGTGCAACTTGTTAAATATCATTACTTGCCTTTAGTTCAATGGGAGCGAAACACAATATTGAAAGACTCCATGGTGAGCGGAAAAAATTGCAGCAACTCTATGGAAACTTAACAACCTTTTACTTTGTATTAAATGTGCAACTTGTTAAATATCATTACTTGCCTTTAGTTCAATGGGAGCGAAACACAATATTGAAAGCCTCCATGGTGAGCGGCCAAAATTGCAGCGACTGTATGGAAACTTAACAACCTTTTACTTTGTACTAAATGTGCAACTTGTTAAATATCATTACAGAGATTATTAAACAGTTGGGTGCCGCTTGAACAATCGTCTTGAATTTTCATTTTAGAGATCGTTTAATAGTTGAACACCACCAAAACAAAGGTCGGCGTTCGTCGTTTTCCTTGACTTTTGTTCAATACCAAAAACAAATCATAAAAGACGCAGCCGTTGTGTGTTAAAATTGGAACATCCCGATGCTAAGCCACTGTAACATCCTGTTTCAATGTATAGTGTGTGTACCCTGCTAATATAATTTTTAAGATCGTTCAACAGTTAAGCGCCGCCTGAACAATTGCCGCCAAAATCATTTAATTTTGCATGTATCAGCAACACCTCTTGTTTTCCTTGTCTTTAGTTCAACAGAAGAAAATCACAATCTTGAATTACGGAAAATTGATCATTCAGACTGGCAACACCCGATACACTACCGAATTTAAACAATAATATTTTTAATAGCTGCAATATTTTGTCTTTGTTAAATGCAGAGATTGCTCAATAATTGAACGCCCTCTGAACAATGGGCACCATCCCTTGCCTTTAAGTCAATAGAAGAAAATGACAATCCTGAAAGAAGCAATAGTGAGCTGACAAAATTGTAACTACCAGTACACTACGAAACTTTCAAAACATGTTACTTTGTACAACGTATGTACCTTGTAAAATAGTATAACATTCAGCCAGAGTTTATATGGTGTGAGCTGATAAGTAAGCGTAAAGCCAATTTATATTATGTTCACATAATTGATTTTAAGCATTTCTTATAATTTAACGACTCGCACTGTCATCTTGAAAATTATTAAAAAGCAGTACGCGCGTACGGTACGTAAAGGATCCATCTCATCTCTGAATGGACGCTCGTATTTGGTTATTCCCATAGATAGAACTTCTGTAGTCAGTAATCGAAGACGCTATAGACACACTTTTTAAAGATCATTATATTATTTATGAGAACCGTACTTTGTAACATAAATTTCATATATTTCATAAGAAATTGTATCCATGCGCTCTTATGCAGAATATATATATATATATATATATATATATATATATATATATATATATGTGTGTGTGTGTGTGTGTGTGTGTGTATATACAGTCCAGTCACATTATTGTGACCCCAGCTAGTATCCAGAGTAAATTTCGCGTAGCTAGATGGTCTGTGAGTGACTCAATAAGATGCTGGAAGGTGTTTACAGGCATGTGGGGCCATGCCAACTTCGGTGCCTCTTCCAGTTGCTCGAGGATTCCTTGTGGAAAATCCATAGAGAAAACAACCCGATCGAGGTGGTCCCAGATGCTCAATTGTGCTTAAGTTTGGGGTATTAGGGGACCAGTGAAGTATTTTCAAGTGTTCATCGTTCTCCTCCAACCACTGTCGGACAATTCTCGCTGTGTGACATGTCGCATTGTCGTGCTGGTAGATCCCATCACCCAAGGGAAGATAAACAGCATGCATGGGTATACGTGATCTGCAAGAATGCATTCATAACGAATGTGATAGAGTAATCACATATTTTTATACGTAACCCTGGGAGGAATAGGGCAATGTAATATAATTGAAATGTATACAATGATGTTTGTACTATGTAGATAGAGAGGCCTTTGCGCAGACGGAATTGGGATTTTTTGCGCCGTTGGGTTGCATGCGCACTGACATGGATTGTAAATATTCAGAGATTTATTTGCAGCAAAATGTCAAAGTTGAGCTACAAATCTCTGAAAATTTATAGCCCTGTCAGGTGTGGCTCGCGTCGGGGTCCGGTCCTTGGACCACCCGGTTTGTAGAAAGCCCTCTGGCTCTTGTATTTTAGTGGAGCGCATAAAAAATGAGCGTCGCTTCGAAACCAATGGTGTGAAGCATTTTTGGACCGCCTTTTTTATTGCTCTTGGGAAACAGCGAATGGGATTTGGGGGACTTCCTCCCTGTATGTTTGTCGTTCCCCTCGTCTTAAAATTTCTGGAAGTTTTTAGAAATGTAGTGAATTTCAGATGCTTTTCTGATCTCGAGAAAATAGCACTCCAAGTGCGTGGCACTTGTGTTGACAACTCTTTGGTGAAGCCCGATCCGGTATGCACTTTGATGCATCTCAGGCCCGGTGTCCGTGGCCCCTATCTAGGGCGGCCAATGCTTTCGGCTAGGATCCGACGTCGTGAGTCCGGTGAAGTGTGGCGACTCGTAGCCAAAACGAGCCAGAGCCTAATTTCAGCGCGAGGGCGCAATTCTTCGGGCGGTGGCGACCAACGAAGTGGAGCTTCTCGTCATTGTTTTTGTGGTTGCAGTGCAACACAGCTCTGCCTCCAAAACGGCGTGGTGTGGGACCTTTGCTCCCTTAGCTGCATTTAAGCCGTGGCAACTGTGATACTGCATGTATGGAGTGTTTGCGAAGCATCAATCCCGGGCTCCTAAGCAGCAGACAATCTCTGCGGAAACGGATCTGATCTCAACTCTTTGGTAAAGCCTGTACGCAGCTCTCACGTTCCGCTGGGTTTAAGCCGACGTTAAGAGGGGGAGAAGGAAAGTGGACAGTGTGCCCATCTACGGAATAATACTTGGCTAAATTCTTCGTCACCTGATGATGCTCAACCGAGCTTCTCAGACTGGCAGTGTTTATCATGAACCGTCCAAACAATGAACTAATCTTCAATTTAATCTTGCCACCAATTCCAATGTGCAGAGGGATAGCTACCAGCACTCATTGAGAGTCATTTTTATGTAATGAAGGTATGAAATTTATATATTGATTTTAAATGTTTTATAAGTGATGTCTAAACATATTTTGATGTGATCTACAGTGTTAAGGGCAACTTTATGTTTGATGGGATATTTGTACAAATGAAATTATATTTTGTCTTCCTAAAAAAAGTAATTAAATACAAGTTTGAATAATAAAAAAATATACAAATTAATACAAAATTAACTGTGCGCCCCGAGGTCAAGCTTAGGTAAATTGGGAATTCATTATAATTGTGTATATTGTTATTAATGTTTAATTGAGATTTTTATATGTTCTGTAAATAAATTGTTCAATGGCCACAAAAAAAGGGAGTGATTATTTATTTTAGCAAATGCAATGTACTTTGGTCCAATCGGACCCCACTATACATAACGCGGTTGAGCTGGGTGGAACTATTTGGTGAGTAACTGTAGTGTATTTATGTGTTTAATTTTGTATTTATATGTGTATAATTCACCACACCACAACGAATTTGTGCACAGTGTCTTCCACAGGGATGAGTGGACTCAGAGAATGCTACGAAACCGTTCCCCTGACACGAACGCTGCATCCACCGCCTTATGTTCATCCAGCAATGGTTGATGAGTGTTTGTTTTGCGATCTTTCAAGCCATATTCCAACGTCCATCAGTTCGATGAAGCAGAAAACGTGATTCATCAAAGAAGGCAATATTTTGCCCATCAGCTGAGGTCCAATACTGCCATGAAACTGCCGTGTTCCGATACTGCCGTGAAAATGTAAGCCTTTTATGCCGATGCAGCTACGTTAGCATAGATGCAGTGATCATCCGTCTGCTTCGGAGGCCCAAATGCAGCAGTGTTCGCTGAACAGTAATTTGAGACACACTTCCTGAAGCCCCCTGGTTCATTCGGCCAGTGAGTTGCTCCACTAATCGGCCCTCTCGAACCTTCGGAGCCGACGTTCACCTATCACATCAATGGAAAGTGGTGCTTCGCAGTTTCCACGTCGCTTATTCGCAATGGTGCCATTTCGCCATTGACGATGCACGTAACGATATTGGTTATACAGAGCAGCAAGCGAACAGTTCACAAATTGCTATGTTTCGGAAGTACTGCCACCTCTGATCCGAAACCCGATAATCATCTTTTCTTCCAAATCTGATAAATCGCTCCTTTTTGTCATGACAGCAACGAGTGATATGTTTTCAGAATGCTTACACCACACCTTATAAACACACCAAGCCAGCTCACGACACTTGCCTTCTTTCATTGGTCAAAATAATGTGACTCGACCCTGTATATATATATATATATATATATATATATATAGTTTTGCGGTAGAATATGAACATACAATAAACTTTTCTCTTAATTATAGACCCAGCTACACGTTTGATTGTCACCTGCAAAAATGTAATATAAATAATCTTGCGTCAATGTGCGGTTCCAAGCAGAACAGGATATAGTTTTTATCAGTCTTAATTATGGAGAAATGTGAATATCTTCATTATTTTCGGAATTGACGTCACATAAATGCTACGTTGTAAACAACACAGATGTCACGTTCGAGATTTTAAGCGTGTACGAAGATAACCGTTGGGTGCTGGACTCCGTTTAGTGGCCATAGGAACTGATAGCTTTTGAGCAATAAGGGGCCATTCCAATCCGGGTCCAAAATAAGCAACTACTACATAAATAATACAGATACAGATAACATCACTAAATTTCAAAATAGTGTTCGCGCTCCGGTTTTTCTGGGCTTAATCATGCCAGTTATAGAACGCAGGCGTAATACGCCCTAAATAAGTGCGCTACAATTTGCCACGCATACGCAGAAACACTGTGTTCATCGATCGTTAGCAGAACGATGCAAATATTATATATATATATATATATATATATATATATATATATATATATATAATATAATACAAAAGTAATCAGATGAAGAAAACGCAAGCATACAAAAGTATGAAAAAAAAAGGCTTAACGTAGATGGCGCAATGCTGCACAAGTACGTAAAGCAGTATATAGCAAATAAAAGTATTAAGGAAAAAATGGGAATCAAGCCAACGAAAATGCATAAATGGCCGAGGGGAATTGTGACCCCTCGTTCCCGGTTATAGCATGCTATTACACCTAGGTAACACTCCCGGAACAAAATACTTTGCCGAAACGTGACCTCCGAAATGGTGTCGAGCACAAGACACTGACCGTGGAAGTGAGTACAAAACTCAAGAATCGAAGAAAAGTCCGAAGTACAAAGCCGAAGTAAAACACATAATGAAAAAGGCCAAGAGTCGTTAACTAAGGAGAGTGAGATTGCAATCCATATATAGCATTATACTACCACTAGGGTGCGCTATTAGCAAGTTCCGTGTAGGTGAATCTCACAGTTACCATTTCCAAAATCGATGACATCATAGGTGTGTACAAGTTATATCCTTAAAATAAGCGTTTTTAACATCGTTGTATACAGTATTATAATAATGTCTAAGGAAATTTGCGGGATAATGTTTCTTGATAGCCTCTTGCATTATTCTTCTGTCATTTTCAGTTCGATCTTTTTTGAAAGTATGGATTCCTTGATTGCGTATCAGATGATTGACTATAATATTTCGTAATATATTTTTACTCAAATTTGAGTTCCAATCGATAACGTGATTGATGCTGGTCTGGAAAGTATTTCTCTTGTCGTATAAAATGGTATATAAACAATTGTTTTTATCGTAAAGGATACTAATATCCAGGAAATCAACTTGATTTTTATTTTCCATGTGTGTTTCTATGAGATCCAAGTTATCAGGGTAGAAACTGAAGTCAAATTCAGGCATTTGTTCATATTGGCCCACAAGAATGTCATCCACGAAACGAAAGTATGGTATTTCATTTAGTATGTGAGTGCCTTCCTCGGATTTATTCAGGTAGATGTCAGCAAGGAGTGAAGAACATCCTCCCCCCATTGGAATGCCTTTGACTTGCTGATAATAGTTGGTTCCGTTAAATAGTATATTTTCGAACAGAACAATCCTGATCATGGCTTTATATATTTACTTAATATAATATATTCATGTAATTCATAAATCTCATAAATCTCCAATAAAATAATAAGAAGATCATCAAGGTCAATATTATTAAAAAGATCTTTAAAATCGTAACTTCGGAAATTCATACGATCAGGGAAGAATTTGAGTTTGTTGAGTACTTCATAACTATTATTTACAATAATGGAACATTTATGCTCGATTTTTGTCATGACATGTTTCAGCAGAGCTAATAGTTTAGAATTAGCTATAGTCAGATAAGTCTTGAAACCGACAGTTACGGGACGGAATTCTACAGGGGTTTTATGAAGCTTCGGAATCAGGATGAGGTAAGGAAATTTAACTTGTTTTAAAGCATAATCAATCCGTTTATATAAGGCCTTGATTTTATTTTCTATAGTACGGCCTGTAAGGTGTAATTTTGTATACATAAGTTCATCTTGATAATGATTACAAAGAATTTCCACGTAATATTTGATGCACGTAAGTGTATAATTAGAAACGACTTTGTCGGTATAAGTTATTACATAATCGTTGCAATATTTATTCAAAATGTCTTCCTTGATCTTGCTTTGATTTTTGTCAGTACGTTGATTTTTATCAATACGTAAGCCTTGATAATGAAAATTGAATAACCCCGTAATATTAAATTTCCATTCTTCAAATGCGTCCATTGCTATATATATTATATATACAATATATAAGATGAAAATTGGAAGTTATTAAAGATATTGAAGTGTTATAGCATTTATGCGCAAAGCAGCTACAAATACTATACACGATATAAATATAAAAAGTATAAAAAGAATTGAAAAAATGGAAAAAAGAGAAGGAAGGCTTAGCGAGAAGCTTACTCAATGGCGGTAAGGGGTTGTGACCTTACACCCCAGTTGTCAACAAGCTTGCCATAAATGCCGCTGCATTTATGACAAGCCGCGGCATTTATGACAAGCTTGTTGACAACTGGGGTGTAAGGTCACAACCCCTTACCGCCATTGAGTAAGATTCTCGCTAAGCATTCCTTCTCTTTTTTCAATTTTTGCAATTCTTTTTATACTTTATATATATATATATATATATATATATATATATATATATATATATATATATATATATATATATATATATATATATATATATATATATATATATATATATATATATACAGGGTGTTCCTGAAAAGATTGAAACTCGTTTTAATCTTCTGCTGTTGGAGATAAGTGGGCAATTTTAATTGCAAAAATGTAGAAAGTAAGGTAGGAAATAAGACTACGTTAATAAAATAGTCCTCCCATTAATTTTCAAAAAGTTACACTTTTTAAATTTTTATACGACCCCCTTAGACAAATTTGGTCAATCAAAAATTTTTTATTTTTAATGCAACAAGATCATTAAAATAACCCTCATATCTGTATCATTAAAATCAACTGAATTATGATAAAGGAAAAAATCTGACTTATGCCACTTTTCCGTACCATGTGAAAAGCTGTTTCATAAGTGAAAATAGGGATCATAAACAAATTGACGATGCAGAATGTTTAGATCAAAAATACGTTAATATGTGTCAATTTTTTTTATCACGAATGCATTTAATTAAACCATTACACAGATAGAGATCATATAAAGCAGTGGTACTCACTACGCGATTGGGTATCCTATGTATTATCATCCAGTTTTATTCCTTTCGTGATATGTCACAGATTTACATTTCGAATTTGATATATGGTCCCCTTTCATAATGTTCAATTTTCAATTAAATATAACTCACTCTATTTTAAAGATACGGACATGCGGTTTTTTAAATGATCTTTTTGCATTAAAAATAAAAAAAATTTGATTGACCAAATTTGTCTATGGGGGTCGAATAAAAATTTAAAGAGTGTAATTTTTTGAAAATTAATGGGAGGACTATTTCATTTACGTAATCTTATTTCCTACCTTACTTTCAACATTTTTGCAATTTACGTTGTCCACTTATCTCCGACAGGTAATGAATTAAAGCGCGTTTCAATCTTTCTGGGACCCGCTGTATAACAAAAAAAAAAAATAGACGGACCAAGAAGGAGTTGTCCGATTGTAATGAAATTTCGTGTGAAAGACATTTTGAGTCTTTAGTGGCGAGTCCCGTTTCCAACTGTGTCCTGGCGACAACCGCAGAGGTGTCTGGAGACGTCCAGGGCAGCGTGAGGATCCTGCCTTTTCTATCGCACGCCACACATGCCCACAACAGGGCGTTATGGTCTGGGGTGTCATCTCCTTTGATAGCCGGACCCCTTTGGAAGTCATTTCTGGCACGCGGACAGCACAGGGGTACGTAGACAGCATTCTACGACCGGTTGTGTTACCGTTCCTTTTGCGACACCCCGGACTTACTTTTCAACAAGTTAATGCCCGGTCGCACGCAGCACGTGTTGCTATGAATTATCATCAAGCTTGGCCAACACTTCCTTAGCCAGCTAGGTCTCCTAATCTCATAGAGCACATTTGGGGTGGTATAGGAAGGCGATTGCAACCATCCCGGAATGTTGACGATTTAGCCCGATAGTTGGGAGACAATTTGGCAAAACATTCCGCAGGACACCGTCCGTGAACTGTACCTGTCTATGCCACGTTGGGTGACATTTTGCATTCAGGTCAGAGGTGGACCAACGCCTTATTGACTTCCTTTGTATACGGTCAAACTCTAAATCATTAAATCGTTCTGAAATTTTAATCGTTTCTTTTTCTATGTATGTTCTTCACATCCACCAATTTTTATCACAATTGGACAACGCCTTCTTGGTGAGCCGATTTTTTGTCATAGAGTTTGTGTTATATATATATATATATATATATATATATATATATATATATATATATATATATATATAAATTGAAAATTTTTGAAAAAGAAAACTATGCATAAAATACGGTAAGTACAAAAAAACCCATCTCTAGCATAACTGTTACAAATAAGTAACTATAGACCAAGACTATGGATAAAAATAGAATATATATATATATAAACATATGTATATATATATATATACATGCACGCAATGCAAATTTTCATTTAACGAAAGCTTATTTGAATTTGAGTGGCTGAAAATCGCTGCGGATGTAGATGGCAGTATGCAAATGTCGTATGTTACAGCCAATCACGATTGACTGTCCGGGTATATCCTAAGTAGGCAGTTGTTGAAGACGCCAGAATTCCGAAGGGATTGAGGAGGTGCATTTAAATGCTGATACGAAGTGTTTATAACTTTTGTAGGATTATTTTTTATGATATTCGTGTTTCTATGGCTGAAAGTAGACGAATGACAGATGGTGTGCGCTGCCGTGCTGTCGGACGCATTGAAGCAGGATAGTCAATCAAAGTTGTCGTTATTTTCTTTGGCGTATATCATCTGGTAACTTATCGATTATGGAAACAATTCCAAACAATTCAAACAGTTGTCCAGACACCTGTGTGGGGTCATTCAAGGGTTACCACCCCCTCGGATGATCAGTATATTGCTATAGTAGCCAAGTGGAATCGACGAGCGACCTCCACAACTGTTACATCCATGGTTTCGGCTGCACTTGGTAAGACAATATCTGCCAGTACTGTGCGCCGAAGGCTTTACGTGAAGGGACTGTACGCCCGAGTACCACGTTTTTGTGTTCCACTAACCGTCTAAGCCAGGGGGGCAAGATTAAAGTGGAGTCGTTCATATATCAATTTGACTGTCTCAGATTGGTGCAACGTCCTGTTCACGGACGAGTCCAGATTTGTCCTCGAATCAGATGATAAGCGTGTAAGGGTATGAAGAGAACGAACCACACGAAATTAGTCCAAGAAAATCTCTCGAACATCACACATTCAGAGGTGGCAGCGCTATAGTGTGAGCTGGAATTACAATGGGATATCGCACAGAGCTGCACATCTGTAAAGGCGGTTCTGTGACTGCTGCGCAGTATCGGGATGAAGTCCTAGACCTCATTGTGAAACTCTATGTTGCAGCAGTTGGTCCTGATTTCCTCCTTATGGACGACAATGGCCGTCCCCATTGAGCTAACATCGTTAAATGAATACTTGGAAAGTGAGGACATTTCTCGTGTGGAGTGGCCGGCGTATTCCCCGACTTTAATCCCATTGAAAGCCTTTGGGATGTCTTCGGGCGTGTTGTCTCTGCACGTTTACCTCCCCCAGCCAGTCTCAGAGAGTTGGAAACTGCCCTATTGGAGGAATGGCCATTGCTCGCAGTTGCGATGATTGATCACCTCATTGAAAGCATGGAAAATCGTTGTAAAGTTTGTGTGAAGGTCCTGGTTGGTCATATACCACATTAATGTAAGTTTTGTTTGGTTTGTTTGCCTTTAAACATAATTTTGTTAATGTCCCAAATGTGACGTTTTCATCTTTACATAATTCTTGTTTTCTTTAATGCATAAACACATTTGCTATCTTCAAGTACAATTTTGAGTTAATCAAATCTTTACTTTTCCATTTTTGTTAATTTAACCGTTCGTGCTTAACTTTTGGAAGCCAGTATATATATATATATATATATGTGTGTATATATGTATATATATATATATATATATGTATATATATATATGTATATATATATATATATATATATTATATTATATATATATATATATATATATATATATATATATATATATATATATATATATATATATATATATATATATATATATATAATTCGCTGCTGTGTATTACTGAATACTAACAAAGACATCTCCTTTAGGAACAAAATTATCCCTGAAAGTGTTTTATAGTCGCTTTCAAACGAGCCAAAAATTCTTTAGAACCCTGTCTTGCCGCTAAACACTAAAAATAACCGTGAAATATTTTGTCCCGAAAGACTTTGCTGTTGAGCTCTATCTTGGCTGAGAAAGAACGAGTCTATTTCTTTTCTTTAGGTGGCAAATCAATTTTCTTTCATTGCAGCCATTGATCAGAAACTTGGTGGTAGAAGTTAGAGAAACTCGCCAAAGGTCAAGATGCTAGGTAAATGATACTACTAAAGAGAATTTATCGATTTTTCGTAAGCTATCTAACCTGAAACGCTTATGTTAAAGCATTATTTCCTTTGGCCACATTATTAAGTTTATTCAGCAATCTCTAAAGCTGAAAAGCGGCTTAGAAGCGCTCTCCTTCAATTATCTATACCGAACGCATAACTGAGTGGTAACAAAGAGAGGATTATGTATTTCACAAAAGCTTTAATTAAGTGGTGATTCCTGATATTATATAAGTATTTAAAGCTAAGGCATTGATAAGGTTTGGGTATATGTAGCATACAGATTCCGAAATATTAATAGCCATGTTGGATTTTAGTGATTAAATTAGTTTAGTATTTCGTAATATTTATTGCAGCTTTTACAATAATGAACTAACGTAAAATGCAGCGGAAATAAAGTTAAGTAAGCAGACATACTTTTTGGAAATCTTTGGATTTCCTTAGTCACTACAAACAGCGTCTGGACCTAAATGACCAAATTAACTCTAAACTATAGTGGGCAAATAAAATATGGCTAAACGACTGAACCCAATAGTGCAGCTCTACCTAGTGTGACGAAAAGGAAGTAAACCGAGAAAATATAGAAAATTGGGGGAAATTGGGGGGGAGGGAGTCTGGACTTAATAACCAAATGAACTCAAACTATACCAGGCAAATAAAAAATGGCTAAACGACAGAGCCCAATAGTGTAGTGTCACCTAGTGAGAAAAATTAGAAAATGAAAGAAATGGGAATTTGAGAGAAAAGGTGAGCTAAGAAAAAGAGTAAAGACTTGAGAGAAAAGTAAACAAGTAAAAGTAAATAAAAGCAGATCATATGAATATGAATTCAACTCGTGGAGTAGAAAAAAAAGCAAAACAAAGAAATGAAAATTGAACAAGACCATCATACCTCGAGAAAGTAGGGTGTGTTGACAGAACATTAACCTGAATTCTGGAATTTTATTGATATAGTAAGCTTCAAAAGATTCAAGTTAAATACAGATGAGCACTTTTGAACAATGGAGGCCATAGAAAAATAAAACCGGTGACTTGTCATCGAACAATGATTTGCGTTTGAAGATTTATTAATTTTTCAACTGAATATTTGCATACGTACTTATAGTACCGTCTAAGAAGCAGAACCTAACGGAGGCTTATTTTTACCTTCCCCAGGGGACGAAAAACAGAGGGGTTGCGAAATGCCTTTCTCCTAACAGTCCCAACCCCACCTGTTGACCTGGAAGGCTAAAATTTGCACACATCATCATCTACGATATAGAATCTAATGATGTCAGTAGTTTAATTTCTTCTCCGGCGGCGGGCAAAATGAGTGTGTGTTTGGGGGGGGAGGGCGAAAAAGTCATTCCAGACCGACCAAACCTTCCTGTGACTTTGCATACGTATAACATTGTGCCGTGGTTCTTGTTACTGTAAAAGAAGTAAATTCATAGCATTATGTAGCGAAAGTCATGTGTTGAACACATAAGACTTTTAATAATTAAGTACTGTCCTATTAGAGTTGAGTTTTATTTATTTAATACGAAACATTGATGATATAATATCCATGAAATTAATTTCGAGCGACTTTTTAAAGGAAAATACTTTATTGTATTTAACCACATACGCAGTAAAAGTTAAAAGCGTTTTTTATTTAAATATACTGATGTATGCCATAGCATTTAAAGAAAATTATTTAGAATACCTTAAGTTGACAATGAATTAAATAAACGCGAAAAGAATATTAATAAAATGAGGAAAATTCTGCAAGGATTTGTCTTATTAAATATTTAATAAAATGGTAGCATTCATGAATTTCAAAGAAAGCTTGTTTTTATTTAATACCAGTATAACCACTCAAGGACAGAAATATTATCACCCTAAAAAATTAAAGTACATCTTTTTTCAACGCATTCTATTTTGTTTAACAATGTATGGTGCTCAACGCCTAAAATAGGGATGTTAATCAAAAATTGGTTCAGTTAGATTCTAACCAACAGTCAATATTATAAGCCTGCAAAGTTTCAGGCTGCAAGTTCACCGAGGAGGGCCTCCGAAGAGTTTTTGCCTACACACGGAAATAATTTTAATATTGTTCCTTTTTGCTTATATCTATCTGGAAAGAATTTTAATAACCAATTCCGTTAGATTCTCACACGTGATCGATGCTATTAGTATACAAAGATTAAATCCTCTAAGTCACTGGGGATTTTCAGGGGTCTTAAAAGACTTCAAAAACTCGTTTGTAGCCTCGATAGGGAATTAAAAATCCAGCCTCGTTAAAGTTCCTTCCGTGGTCGATACTGTAAGTGTACAAATATTTAGCCGTCGAAGTCACTGGATAAGGCTTTTAAAGGGCCAGAAAAGATTTTTCGACACCCCAATTTTTTCCTCCTCCTGATTGGAAATCGAAATTCCGGCTCCATTAAGTTCCGTCTCAAGGTCGATACAAAAAGTGTGCAAAGAAATGGTCTTCTAGATCATCCGGGGGCTTCTAGAGGGCCTGGAAAGAAATACACACGTTAGACAATTATTATATTGACGCTAACCCTTATTTGATAAATTTTTAAAATTCTCTGAGAGGGGGAATAATACAAATATAATTAGATTAATGTTACTATGTATGTGCAAATGGCGCTAGCACTTATTTAATAGACTTTTAAAATTTTCTGAGAGAAAAAGGGAATAATTCATCTATAATTAGAATAATGTTGCTATCTAAAATGTTATACGTGTGCAAATAACGCTAACACTTATTTGATAGATTTTTAAAATTTTCTGCGAGAAAAAGGGAATAATTCAAATATAATAAAGAATAAAGTTGCTATTTAAAATACTATACATATGCAAATGACGCTGACACTAATTTAATAGATTTTTACAATTTTCTAAGAGAAAAGGGGAATAATCCAAATATAATAAAGAATAATGCTGCTATCTAAAATATTGGCATTTTAATTCGTCAGAAGAAGGGTGGGGTGTTTGAAGGGCCTGGAAAGACTTTTCGAACCTCACCCCATTTTCGGCATCCACTGGGGGGAATTGAAAATTGGGCTCCATTAGGTTATGTTCCATGCCGACGTGGTGATCGATCGGTCAAAGGCAAGCGTTTCCTCGTACTCGTTCGACTACCTGGTTGTGGGTTCGAGTCCCACTTCAGGCATGGATGTTTGTGTTGTTAGGCGCAGTGTGTTCCCACCCCCACTGGTGCGCTGGGGCAACGTCATATGACGGCTAAGAGATTCGCGGTTCTGGCCGAAGTATAGGCGAAGATGAAAGAGTCAATGCCTGGCCATTGGAGGGGGAAAACAAGTTATGTTCTATAGTCGATACTATAAATATTCAAAGATTCAGCCTTTTAAGAGGAGCTTTTGGAGGGTCTGGAAATACTTTTCGAAACTACCTCATTTTTGCGTCCTACAGGAGGAAAATAAAAATCACTGTTTGGGATAAGTTTTCACAAGGTTTATAAAAATTTTACTTGTGTTATATTCATATTATACTTTTCTACAGACTGGGCCTTCTAGGCCATGCGTTCACCGCCCTCACTCCATAATGTTCTTCTTTCGTGGATGAGAAAATACAAGTCAGGCTCCGTTAGCTGTTTTTCCTGTATTCGATACTATAAGTGTGCAAAGTTTCAGTCGTTTAGGTAACCGGGGGGCTTCTGGAGGCTCTACAAAGAGATAAACACTTTAGACAACTATTACATAGATAAGTCATAGTGTTGAGAGAGTATGGAATAAGTAAACAATTCCCAAGCAAGCAAAGCTCTTTGAGCTAAAAGGAATGTAAGCTGAATGATGCCGATGCCGATCGGACGATTAGAAAGCGAGATTTTCTTAGTTTAGCATTTTTTATGGTTGATTGTACCTATAAAAATCCTACCTAAATATATTAAAATATAAACTCAATTTTCTAATTTATGTCATAATGTGATTTTTAATAGCTTGTTTGGATTTAAATTTTTTTAGCTTTTTTTGTACTAAACGGTATTACGCTTCCGACATAAATCATCTTCTTCAGAGATGTACTGGACAACGTTAAAAGGGCGATAAATTAAATGTTAATGATACATAATCAGAGCCTTGATAGAAATGCCCCCCGGGATTGCTTTCAGCAGATAAAAAATTCATTAATCAGTTCTTTGAAAGCAGCGATTGTGTTCACTGAATTACAAGGTGTTAACATTTTTTTTTCTTCCTCACAAAAAAGGATTAGTCTTTGTCAATATAACAATGAAGTCTCCGTCATATCTCTTGTACTAAAATTTAGCCAGATTAGGTGATTTTTTTCTAGAAAATAAGAAATTAAGGTAACTTCTAGCACGTTCATTTTCTGTAAGAAAACCATTATGTCTGAACCGGTTTCATTCTTGTTAATGTTCATCGGAACCAAGTACATGTATTTGCATTGGTTGCAAGAAAACGTCCTATAAGTGATCATTTTTGAAACTATGTTATAATTATAGCCAGCATTTTGCCCTAGTTGCCTATTTCTCTCCTGACTATAAGAATCATAGGATTCTAAAACCTACTATATCTATTTCCGGCTGTCCAAATCGTATAGTGCTATAAATGCCTATTTTAAGTGTTAGTGCCTATAAATTTCTATTTTACGGGTTGCCTATAAATTCCTATTTTAGGAGTTACTGCCAATAAATTTCTATTTAAAGGTTAGTGCCTATATATATATATTTTTTTAAGCGTTTAACATATTTTTTTATTTATTTTCCCTGCTTTTCTTGGGGGAAAATACATTTGTTTTAACTAAAAGAGAAATTAAGCATCTATTTCTCATGATCTGCTATAGATAGATCTTAGATAATAACTAATAAGGATTCAGCATCAAATTTGGAAAACTCTAAGGGATTAACTAAATACTTCCATTTTCTGTTCAAAAACTCCCATTTGCTTGAAATGTCTATGACATTGGTTTATAGAGCTATTTATAACCAATAGAGAGCTATTAGAGCTATTTATAACCAATGTCTCGACATTGGTTATAAATAACTCTTAGACGATAACTGTTATGGATTCAGCATCAAATTCTAGACAGGAGACTGAGTGTTCACTTAGGATTTCCACTTCCGGTTTTAAATATATGACTTCCGACTTTAAACACGCTCCTGTAACATCATGGGATGTGCAGCGGGCTTTCATAAATTATAAAAATGTTTTGACTGACCGAGTATTTGCTTTTACAGCAGCAAATACTGAAACGCATTTGGTAGTAAATTACCATGAATACATAAATGAGAATAATGAAACAAAAACAGAGTGTCGAATATTTTGTCTTTGTTTTGTATTTATTTTTTCAGGTTTATAAAATGCAATAAAGATTGTGTGTTAATGAGACGATTTAATGTCCCAATATCTAATCAGCACCAGGTCTTATACTTACCAAATTTTGTGAAATTCCGTTGAATAATTTTTGAGCTAGAGTGGGGTACATACTTTGATTAGATACAGATATATAGACACAAACAGGTGGACAGACAAATACGCACACAGGCAGACATATTGATACGCACACAAACGTCACGTTCAAAATAGATTTTTTTCGTGTCTTAGTGCTCAAAATGTGTAAATTCGCCGAAAGCTGGAGTTCCGATTTTCGACATGATTTCATATTTTCCCTATACATTACTATACATTGTAGGGAAAGTAAAAATATACCTACATTATAGGTTTAGTATTACATCATCTTCATTCACCCGCTGTTATTTTCAGAGTTCCTATCTCACTATTACATATCTCAAGTGCCTTCCTCTCTGAGAACACTTGTTAAACATAAGAAATGCTCTATTTTCGAAGATTTATAAGGTTATTATTCTATTAGAATTATGTTATCAGGTTGTTCACTGCATTTTTTCACACACACACGCAAAAAAAAAGTCTGAACTCTTCTCTCAAGGGGGGTTTTGTTCTGGTTTCTTGGATATGTTCCAAAGAGAGATGTTCCACTGTTCCGACTGTGAATCTCAAATGAAAATGGATGTTCTTACCTGTTCTCTTTGGTCTGTTGGAGTGGTATTTATTACCCATTCTTGTCGTCCTAGCGAATTAACTATAGCAAGATAATTTCTAGTTTTGCCATATTTCTTTCTCTACAATACAAGGAAAGGTACTATGAAGGGAGGTCGAATATTCAACTCTCGTATTGAGCACCTTAAACGTTTTGAGCATCCCTGAATACATGTCAACCATTTTGGATTTTACAAACTTCGCTGTTTTTTATGAAATACTTTTCTTTGAAACATCTATTTTTTAAGATAAGCTATAGATGGAGCTCAGACGATGGCTGATTTAGATTCAACATCGAATTCCGGGGAATTGGGGGTTCAATAAGCATTTTCACTTCCGGTTCAAATATTTTTCTTAAAGCAGATATTTCACAAGATTGTCTATAAATCTCAGATGATGACTGATATGAATTCAGCACTAAATACACAAGTATGTAAGGAGATTCGCTGAAGATTTCTACTTCCGGTATTTTTTCCTTCTTGGTCAAAGAATTTCTTTAAAACTTCTATTTAGCAGGATTGGCTATAGGCTGAACCTGGATGATGATTGATATGAACTCAGCATAGAAAGGAAAGGGAGTTCACTAAAGATTTTTATTTCCCTTTCTGGAGATGTCACTCCCGGTTTTTCCGTAAGCTCGTATGACTGTACGATATAAGTATGCAAAAGAAACTGAAAAACTTTTAATAATTCCACCAAATATGAAATGTAAATACCACTTGCAATCAGATGAAGGCTCCTTTACAAATTTCTTGTTTCAAGTATGCCAGTGTGTTTCTCTGCCTGTGCGCATGAAATCGCTCGAACAAATTGAGCATATCACATGAAGTTTGGTTCGATTACTTCACCCGACCAACATCAAAGATCTATTGATTTTCGAGTTGCTTAATTTTTCGAGTAATTGTTTTCCAAAAATCGTGTAAAGTGTTATAAAAACATTAAAAAATATATATAGTTATTTTACATGTGGATTATTTTAAACTTACATGCGCCGTCCTTGGGATATTTGACGTTTCTGGTCTAAAAGGTATAAATTTATAGCAAAATACATATTTTCATTACCATAGAATAATCAGTTTCTTTGTAAATAATATTTTTCTGAAGATAATGCACAGCATGGTATAGGAATGTCTTTAAAACAAATTGAATACATTAAATAAAATGTGATACTATTATTTCAATTAATGCACTTCAGAAGCCTGGTGATTCTAAAAAAAGCTCGACATAAAGGAACACCTTCAAGTTGTTTAATAAACTTCTTCAAAAATAAAAAATATACATAAAAACATGTTAAAATATATGTAAAAATTAAATATTTTATTTTATTTTCTAATGAAGTCTTTATTTTACATTTAACTAATAATAATTGGACACTATAGTTATCATGAGCCGTTCTCGATATATAAGTTTTACCTTTTCATAGTAAGTACAATATATAGTGAAATAGTGAATCGAATTCTAAGAAATTTTAGGCTTATATTTTTTGGTAGTAGCAATAGACCTATTCTTTCTGAATTCATATAGGATAACTGCGATGTACAAAGTGGCGCTCTGAATGAATATTTTCAGATTTGCATCATATTTCTAGATTTGTATAAGACATCGTATGTTGATTTATTTTGTATCTATCTGACTTTTTGTATACAAATCTGCAGAGTAATTAAGTCGTCGACTAAGGTCGCACGGTGAGAAGGCGCGTTATAATCCATTATTATGAAATCAGGACCAACAGCACCTCAAAATAATCGCACAGTAGGCTCAAGGACTTCGTCTCTGTATCTTTGACCGGTAACCGACACCGTGTCAAAGATGTGGAGGTCTATGCGGCCGTCCATCATGATGACTGCCCAGACCATGAATCCCCCAAACGAAAAAATATGTCTTTCCGTGATGTTTTCCGGGTGAAAACGCGTTCCACGTTCTCTCCAGATCGTAGTACGACGAGAATTAGTGTGCAGACTAAACCTGATCTCGTCACTGATCATGACATTGCCCCACTGTTCTCCACTCCACTGCCGATGCTCCAAACTACACTGTAAACGCGCGCGTTTCTGTGCAGACGCCAGGGGGATGTAAACGTCGTCTGGCATAGAGACCAATGTGTCTGAGTCTCCTGTAAGCAGTTTGTTTCGAAACAGTGACTCTTGTGGCGGCTGTCAGGGCTGAACCCAGTTGCCTGGCAGAACGGTTCCTCTGACGTCGTGCAGTTATCACCAAATATCTGTCTTGCCGAGCGGTTGTTACCCTTCGCCGACCTGGTACTGGTCGTCGGATAACATATCCAGTGGTTTGGAACTTCTGCCACAGTCTGGAGATCACACACTGAGGCACATTCAGAATTCGAGACGCTTTGGTTTGGGATCGACCGGATTCCAGCATTCCAATAATTCGTCCCGTTAAAAACTTGTCCAGTTGGCATCTTTGTGACCTCTTTCGTCCTGTTTGATTGTTAACAACGCTCCGTACCCCATCAATTGCGACATTCTTCCTCAATTGGCCATGCCGCTCGACGCCGTTTTATACTCGTTCCGACGTGCGCCTGTGATTTGCGCATGTCGACGTCGACTGAACTGTTTTGCATATGCACAATGATTTACCTTTATCCCACGATTCTCCACAACTGATTGTGAACCACTGTATCCAAATTAACTCCGAATTTTTCGCATTTTACGAATGCTTAACTTTTGGACATGAGTGTATATGTGTCCACGATTTTAAGCTCGTATTCTTGGAGCATAGTATCGCAGTCTGCTTAAACAGGAGGTGCAGAAACTGAAATGTGATTATGATTTTCGAAAATTAAAAAAACAAAAATAATCAGTTTTATGTATTTAATGTTGAAGCATTACTTTGAGCATTTTTAACACTTTGTCCATCATTTTTGCGTAGTGATCGGGAAAATTGTCACAAAAGTTAAATTTTAATACTTTTTTCAGCAGAACACTCATTTCGATGAACATTGAACAGCATCCATAACACGTTTCCCGATTTTGAGTGCCTATTATAATAAATATATATTTTTCCGGAATAAACCTTTTGAGCTAACATAAATTAAAATTTCCCTATTACGTAAAAATCATCCTACAATGAAATGTTTCTACCATTAATCTTGATGATTTAGATTTTTATAAAAATAATCACTATTCGTGATTTGCCGTTTTTTAATGTGTTCATTAATTTATTTGCCGATTTTTAAGATTTTTTAAGCTTTAAAATTTTGAAACATTATTCATTTCACGTCTTTAATGTTGCCAAGCTTGAACCAGAATAGATTGTCGGAAATATGCAAGTCGTTATACCAACCGAAACGTACCAAAGGATGTCGGGGTTGGGGTAAGAATGGAGATAAATCATCTGTTTTATTGCATTTATTAATTTATTTGCCGATTTTTAAGATATATCAAGCTTTACAAATTTTGAAACACTTTCATTCATTTCACGTCGTGAATGTTGCCAAGCTTGGACCAGAATAGATTGTCGGAAATATGCAAGTCGTTATACCAACCAAAAAGCACTAAAGGATGTCGGTAGGGGGAAGGGGTTAGCATGGAGATAAATCATCAGTTTTATTGTGGTTATTAATTTATTTGTTTGAAAAAGGGGGCCCTTTTAGCCTGCGTAAAAGATTATTGAAAACGAATGGATGAATTAGTAGTTAATTAAATTATGTATTGAATTGTTATCATGTTTTACATATATTTGGTGACAGCCCGACCAGAAATAAAGGGACTGCTATAATTTACCCATAGTTAGTAATGGAAAAACTGTCGGTTTTGTAGGTACTATTAAAATGTAGCTATCACTGAAAAACAACTTTAGATAACAAAGATTTAATGCATACACACTAAAATAATATGGGTAAAAACACTCAAAAAACAGGGTTATACTGCCACTACACTGTAAAATGTCCGTAATGTGGAGAGTAAGGTTCTTGATAGTTACGATAACATATATATATATATATATATATATATATATATATATATATATACTATATATATATATATATATATATATATATATATATATATATATATATGGTGTCTATAGTTAAGTACTATCTCCATTGTCAGAAACTGGCTATTCTATCGGTTTTAATTCGAATTGTATGGCTGTCCTGATGAGAATGCAATTTCGAACTAACCACCATTTTTTGTGTAGTTTCAATTGATTGTTGTTCTCTGTGTCTTAATCTTTTATCTTTAGCTAATTATTATTGCCTTTTCTCATTTTTGCCGTGTTTTCTTTTTCATTTTTATTTATATTTATATACTTTTAATTGTGATTTTTGTATCCCAATATTCTTCTCATCCCCCTTTCCATTGTAGTGATATGTTACCTTCTATCTTTATCCTTAATCTTGGTCTATAGTTACTCATTTGTAACAGATATGCTAGAGATGGTTTTTTTTTGTACATACAGTAGTTTATGCATAATTTTCGATTAAAATCTTTCAATTTTTATTTATATATATATATATATATATATATATATATATATATATATATATACAAAGATAAGACGATAATTAGCTGAATATTTCAGAAATGAATCTGGAATTTTCATGAACGCCTGCACTTGCGGTTTTTCTTATTTGTTATTATTATCAACAAAGTAGCTGAAAGAAATGAGCAAAGGTTGTAAAATATTTAGTGTAGTATGATACTTTTAAACAGGAAAATTTCCAGTTATACACTTGGAAAGGTAACTATATCTATATGAATGTGTAATTTTACTCTTTTAAATGAGAATTACACGGAATAATAGGTATATTACATTTATTGCTGAAAAGACCGTTTTAAACAGGTCATTTTACGCACCTGTTTACCTGTTACCCACTTGCTTACATGCTTAAAAGGATCTTTTAAAATATACCCATTATTCCGTGCATTTATAACATAAATGAAAAAAATAACATATTCGTACAGGTATAGTTACATTTTTACTTTCCCTGCAATACATGGTAATGTATAGGGAAAATATTGGAATCATGTCGAAAATCGCAAGTCGAGTTATCGACGGATTTACACGTTTTGGGACCTCTAGAACACGAAATAACTATTTTTAGCGTGACGCCTGTGTGTGTGTGTGTCTGCCTGTCTGTGCAATGTATGTATCCTCTTTAACTCAAAAACTAATTGACAAAATTTCATAAAATGTTATAGGCAAGTCACATGTGGGTGACCCTGGCGCTAAATCGATTATGGTGCGATTTAGGATAAAAGAACTTGCTTTATTTTCGAAATAGCCCACAAAAATTGCATGTATCCACGCTAGCTAAAATAATAATTGACCAATTTTCATAAAATTTGGTAGATAAATCACTTGTAGGTTATCTTGATGCTGAATAGGTTTTGATATGATTCGGAAAAAAATAACCTGCCTTTTTTTTTACGAAATGACCCACAAAAATCGTCAAAATCTAAAATGAAAGAGACTCTGGGATAAGATCAATATCATCACTTTAGGACTAACTGTTCTCGAGATATTTTAGTTTTTGTTACGCCGTCTTTGAAACTACGTTCAATTACAAAATGCTAACAAAAATTGAATTAAAGGTGCAAATGCAGCGTAATTTCAAATAATTATATGTGTTATTTTGTGCAATTAAATTCACTTTAATGAATTTTTAAAGAAATACAGAGAATATAAATATGAATCTGTAGGGAATCACGTGCAGGTGGGCTCCAAGGGCCAAGTAGTCTATGAGACTGCTTGGCCCTTGGCGGGGGCCGCGTGTTTGCAAAGGGCCTTATTTTGTACATTATTTTAATTGAGTCTGTCTGGTTTTTTTTTTGTAAGACTCATTAGTACACTATAGTTAATTCAACGATTTTTTGTATTTTATATAAATTATGTATTTAGTCCTTATAATTGTTGTTGTTTCTGATGACCTCCTGTAATCGAATCATAGCCGACACAGGACCAGTGACACAGGAAAGAACGGACAAGACAATACAAGAGAACAAAGTTTATTACGGACAAGCATCACTGATGAAGGTCAAAGGGGGTGCAGTTTCACATTGTAGATGAGGACCCAGTAGGCGGAAGACTGACTTTACCTCGATATACAACCATGCCTTACTCGGGATTCGAACCCGAGCCCACCGGACAGCAGCCGACGACGCTATCCACTTCACCGCCTGGGCGGCTCCTTATAATTAAAATCCTTCAGTGATTTGTATATCAGCGCTCAGTTGTTAACATTTTACAACATAGTTGAAAAGTGTTTACTCATTCTGTCTGTCTGTCTGTTCGTTAGCATGATAACTACCGTAAAAATGACTTTATCAAATTGAAATTTTAGTATGTGTTTCAGGCGGTCTGTGGGACCTATGGGAATATAAATGAATAACAACACCAAATTAGACATGGATTGAACCAAATTAGTTTTGATTGGTTTTAAATTTTCATATATTATTAATTATGGTAGTATTGTGATAATTTTAAAAATATTACCGCTAAATATATCGCATTTTAGAGATGTTTAAATAAAATTAGAGTTAGAAAGTGTTTCTTAGTGAATGCTGTATGCATGATTGATCTTTCTTGTTTTTACATATACAACGCCTTGGCTATGAATTTTTTGTCGACTATTAATTAAAGAGAGATCATAATATAATTCCTAGGGTGAGCTCTCTATGTAATTTTGGGTGTTAATGTTTGGGGTGCATTGTTGTAGCACTTTATATTTGTTTTGGTTTCTAAGTTTCGGTATTGTGATTTTAGGAGAATTTAATAGACTTAAGTCTAAAAACATTTACATAATCAGAATTCCTTCTTCCTATGCCTGAACTATAACCTTCTGTTATTCGATAGATTAACCATGGTTATATGACTAGGTCCGAATTATTTATTTAGACAAGATAGTTTCAAGTCCTGGAATATTTTTATATCGTAAATAAAGATACTCAAAATATTTATTGACCAGAGAAGGGAACAAAATTTTATGCTATAATGTAAAGTGTAAAGATTAACTGAATGAATCCGTAATTAATTTTGAATTTTTAAAAGGAAAAATTGTCGGATAATCGGTTTTTCGGATTACCAATTTTCGTATTTATGATGTTTTTACTGAATTTATTGTTTAAATTGGACCATCCAGGAAAGTTTGCTTCGGGCCTCCGGACGCTAGTGGTCATCAGATTTTTAAGTGTGTAACTGGAAATTCACCTGTTTATAAGTGTCATTCTAGTGGCAGAAAACCCAGCTGTTGTGTGTTTTTACACTTTTCTTTTTTAACACTTTACAACATAGTTGAAAAGTGTTTATGACTTTGTTCATTCTGTTCGTTCTGTTCGTTAGCACGATAACTGCCGTAAAAATGACTTTATCCAAACGGAATTTCAGTATGTCTTTCAGACGGTCTGTGGGACCTATGGGAATATAAATAAATAATATCACCCAATTAGTTTTTTATTGAACACTGGTTGAAAAAATGAAATACATTGAACCCTATGGGACCTAATTCTTCAAACATTTTTTAAGCACATTTAAAATTCACAAATTGCTTCGAAATTTTTAGAAAATATTCACATTTTTTTATAAAATACATAAAAAAAATTTCAGTAAAATATGTTAAATAGTTTTTTAATTAAAAATTATTTAATATAGGGAGAAAAACGAATTCAATTAAATTTTGACTTTTGCGATATCCTCCAGAAAGAAAAAATAGATATATTATATAATAAATATCTTTCCAAGAGTTCTTTTGTATATGAGAGAGGCTTCACATTTTAAAATAAATTTGGTAGATTTCAATTTTTTTTAAATTTTATATAACTCTTCATGATATACTTATTTGATGGCATTTTTAATGCACTTTCCTACGTCCTAGAGAGTTAAAATTTGGTACACAGCTTAAATTTGTAAAACATTTTATTCTACAACAATTTGGTGGATCTTTAAATATAGATCCTACATTTTTTTCGAAATGGCCTGCAAATAATCCCCGTTCACTTCTATAAATCATTATTGTAATATTGTTAAAAATTCTGTTGTGGACAGCACATGTCTTTCTCTGCAGACTCATATTCACGTTCTCTTTATTTCTTCAATAATAATTTTAGTTTATCTGCACAAAATAACAGCCATAAGTATTTTAAATGACATTGAATTTGCACATTAAGCTTAAATTTGGTTCTCATTTGATAGATCGACTTATTGTCAAAGGTGGCGTAGCGAAAACGCAAAAAAACTAAAATATCTCAAGAACGGCTAGTCCTAGAGTAATGGGGTTAGTCTTGTTCTTTTTGTTGTTAAAAAATCAAGTATAAAATAGAAATTTAATTGATATAATTAAGCACACATAGTCCTTTATTTTTATATTTAACGATTTTTGAGGGCCATTTCGCAAAAACAGACCGTTCCTTTTTTCCGAATCGTACTAGAATAACCTACAAGTGATTTATATATCAAATTTTGTTAAATTTGGTATATAAATCACTTGTAGGTTATTGAAATATTATACACCAAATTGTGTTAAATTTGGTCCATTAGTTTTTAGCTAGAGTGGATAAAGGCAATTTCTGCCGCCCATTTCGCAAAGAAGGCAGATTCTTTTATTACGAATCGTACTATAATCAAATGAACATCAGGGTTTCCCACGAAAAAATTACCTACCAAATTTTATGAAATTCGGTCCATTAGTTTTCTAGTCAGAGTGGATGCAATATCCTCACAGATACACAGAAACACACACAGATACACTCTTACACACACAGATGTTTTCCCAAAAATAGTTTTTTCGTGTTCTAGAAGTCCCAAAACGTGTAGATCCTTCGAAAATTCGAGTTCCGATCTTCGGGACGTTTCCAATACTTTGAATACATACACACGCACACAAATATATTATCTGTGTATCTGTGTATTATCAGTGTATCTAAATTCCGTGCCTACGCAATTAGTATAATAGTTGTGATTTTAAATGATCCCTAAACTTTTATAATTTCTTCAACGAAGCCTAATTTTAACTTATGCAGAATGCAAATATCTCAAGCGATTGTAAGGTGAGTTACATAAGAATTGCTGAATTTTTTTCGCACAAAATTATTTAGCTCTGGAGTCTGGAATACAAGTTATATGAATGAAATATTCATTGATTTTGCATAGAGAATCAGATGATTTATATTTCGATACAGTTTTAAATATTTACGTATAATAAATAATTGTAGCACTGTGATAATGTAAAAGATATCACCACTGACTGTATCACATTTCAGAAATTTTTAAATGAAATTGCATTTCAGTTGGAAAGTGTTTCATAATCAATGCTTATGCATGATTGATCTTTCTTGTTTAGTATATGCTGATTTACTGCTTCATATCTGTAGCTTTCTTTGTTTTAGTCTTTCTTTCCGATCATTGATTATCTGTCGTGAATAACTGTGCTGACATTTAAGTCAAACTACGAGGCAGAAACTATTAGAAACGCGAATGAGACATTAATATCTTCTGTCAGACAAGGTATAGGTCTGACACGGCTAAATTATTAGATTTCTATGGGCAACCTTTTCATTTACTCCACTGTCCTTCCTAAGTCAATATCTTTTCTGGCACAACCACAGGATTAACATATCTGGATGAATATAAGTTACGTATTTATTTATTTATTCAATTTAAGTGGAAACAACAGATAAAATTTATTTACAGTGACCACACAACATAAAAAGTGCAGAACGTAATATACCAGAATCCTAAACAGCAAGCATGTCTAGTACATTAAAACATGTTGTTTTTTAAATTGGTTGGAATAAAAATAAAGATATCAATATCAGCACAACATGTATAAAAAATGTCAACAAGTTTATAGACAAAAAAGCTTTTAGCATAATTGGGTTTAATAGCGGTATTGTGAATGTTTTCTAGCTTAGTATTGATAACAGGAATATGGAACTCCATGTATGTAAGTAAAATAGGACAATTAATAGCATTATTTAATACTTTATAGTAGAACAAGAGGCAAAACCATTTTTTTTTCTTTTTAACACTTTACAACAAAGTTGAAAAGTGTTTATGACTTTGTTCATTCTGTCTGTCTGTCTGTCTGTCCGTTAGCACGATAAATGCAGTAAAAATAACTTTATCAAAAGGAAATTTTAGTATGTTGTTCAGACGGTCTATGGGACCTATGGGAATATAAATGAATAATATCACCCAATTAGTTTTGGATTGAACCCGGGTTGAAAAAATGAAATACATTGAACCCTATGGAACCTAATTTTTCAAACATTTTTTAAGCGGATTTGAAATTCAGAAATTGTTTCGAAAGTTTTATGAAATATTCAAATTATCCCATAAAATATATAAAAAAAAATCAGCAAAATAAATTGAGTAGTTTTTTAAATAAAAATTAAAATAATAATTACACTTTTTATAAGAAGCGATCACGGGACCATTATATGAAGAGATCGCGTGACCCACTTCAAAATAAAATATGGCATCCATCTTGTGTCAAAATCGTAAATTTTAAAGTTCTTTTTAATTCATATTTAGTGTTGAATCCGTCCTAAAACCGCTTTATTTTTGCTTAAATTCTATTCATCTACATACTGAAACAACGCTATTACAATATATTTGAATTTAAATGATCATCCAACTTTGATTATTTTTACAACGAAGCCTACTTTATACTTATGGAAAAGATAAACAGCAAAACATGTAGAATGAATTGTATCAGAATTGCTGCATTTCTTTAACGCAAAATTATTTAACTCATAGTGTCTGCAATATAGCTGATATGAATAAAATATTCATTGATTTTACAGAGAGAAGGACGATTTTTTCGATGAAGTTTTAAGCATAGAGTTTAATTACTAGTACCTCCATGATCTTTAGTTTTTAAATAAAATAAATTATTATAGTATTGTGATGAATGAAATGAATGGAAAACATTTTTTGGGGATACTTTAAATTAATTTTTGTCTAAGTTGATTAATGTGTATATTATATGGATAATAACCGCAAATTCTGTGATTAATACTACGTTAAAACTTTTTTTGGATTACCTCGATTTGTTGAGAATGCATGCTACATCGATTTTTGAGGTTGAATTGCACTTGACAAACTTTTGCAAATAGAATCTTGAAACTTTGCATACACATGTGACTTGACTTATAAGTAATGAGAAAATTCTAAAATCTTAGAATTCTTGTTCGAAAACTTATAAATCTCGAAATTTTCTGTTTCAACAATTTTCCAATTATAATTCGAGAATATAACTATAGTTATACTTAAACACAAAAAATTCGTTTTTATACCGACATGCGAGGAAAAATAAATATATTTTTAAATTAACTTTATTGGTGTAAACCAACTGTTCTTGGTATATTTTAATTTATAGTTATATCACACAATTTTTTAAAATATTTATAATGCAATTTTTATGTAGTTTTTGATTTCATTTGTAACCCTAGTTACATATTTACTTTAAAAATACTGAAATCGTCTGCTGGATATTTTTCTGATCAAGCTATTAAAATAATTTTGTTAATGATTTATTTTTAGATTAAAATGTTTTAAAACGTTGAGGATAAGGTAACATGCAGTGATCACAGCATAAATGAAATTAGAAATGGTATAACACCGTTTTAGAGAAGAAAAATATTTCGGGTTACAAAACGAGAAGAGTTACTACATCATTAAAAGTAATACTGGAGTCGATTACTTAGCTTTGTTGGCGTAGTTTCTCTGTCTTTATATCTTAAAAAATCTGATGTGGGCAACACATGACTTTCCTTATATAATGTAATGAATTTACTACTTTTACAGTAAAAAAATAGGATTTTCTTGTAGTAGATACTAATATTCTTTCCAAGATATTGAATTTTCGACAATTAGTCGTCATTTTCATCGATTTAGCGTCATTTTTATCCATTTGGCGAGATTTTCGTTAATTTGGCAACATTTCAAAAAAGTCGCCAAGTTGGCGACATTCCGCCAAATTCGTCGCCAAAATCTCGCCAAGCGTTATGCACTAAGAAATAAGTTTTTCTTAAAGCAGATAAATGACTATTGGCGTTCAAATACAAAAGTATTATTCAAAGTATCTTTTTTCAAGAATGGAACGAGCTAGATCCACGAGAAGGATGTCACTCAATTTATCGCATGGTATTACATATGAAAAGTAAACATGTTTCTCAATAGGAAATATTTTTCTTTTTATTTTATATGACTTTTTGATAATTTTTTTAAAAAATGTACAATATCTCGAGAACGGTTCACGTTAGCGTTCTAAAATTCATGTCAATCGTTTTCTAATGAAAAATTACATAAGAAATGTCTATTTGCGTAACTTTATTAGTGGTTTTAATTTTTTGACGATTTTTTCAAAATTTCATTCGAAAATTTAGGTGGGTTCTGAACATTCGATTGCGTATAAAAACAATAGGCTTCCAGTGTTTACGGATTGTGATTTTTGTACCAAATTTGGTTCGAATCGGTCTATTCGTTCGTCAGTTATCGTCTCCACAGACTCACTGACACACACACATACACACATACTTTCACACACACACACACACACACACACACACACACACACAGACATCACTTCAAAAATGTTTGATTCGTGATCAGGGATGCTTGAAACGTGCTCTCCCGTCGAAAACTCGAATTCGAATTTTCGACCCCGTCACAATACTTTCCTTATACATTATGTATATAAGGAAAGTAAGAAGGAGAAAGAGACTCTGTTTTGTCCTCCAAAATCGGTTGCTACCTGCGGTGCACATTTAGAAAAAGAGTAACTTAAAGTTACATTAAGGAAACATATTTAATTAAGCTTAGAACATGGTCGTACATCGTATCGTCGTAAAACACTTGCATTGTGCCACTAATAAAGCCCACCATATTATCTTTAGCATGAGTTACTCGAATAGAATATATTAACATAATACTACTCATAATTAACTGCACCCAGTTTAACTTTAAAATAATATTATTTATTAAGAACATTTTGGTTAATTATTAAATTGATTACAACAATTATGTTATTTGTGGAGGAGATGGGACTTGCGAGACCAGGTAATTTATATATGAAATGGGATATGACCTAATACATTTATTGATATGTACACTCATGTCCAAAAGTTAAGAATAGTTGCTATTTATGTGAAAATTTCAGGAAATCTACATCGGAAAGGAAGGAAACGCAGTATGCGTGTGTAATAGGGTTATAGAAGAAGAAAACAATGCAAAACAAGGATAATAACGACTTTTATCATCCAAAGAAAAGGGTTGAAAGAAAAAAGGTCACAATACGAGTGTCAACCTCAGTGAAACAGAATGATTAAAACAATGTGATGCTACAGTTTAATACGGTATGTGGGAACCTCTGGTAACCAAGCATGCTGCACAACGATTTCCCATACTTTCGATGAGAATTTGGATACGGAGCTTGGTGTGTAGCGGAGGGCTGTAAGATGTCTCTCGAGCATATCTCACACATGCTCTATTGGATTCAGATCAGGAGAGTTGGCAGGCCACTGCATGTGCTGGATATCTTCAATTTGAAGGAAGTCGTCGACCGAGGTCGCACGGCGAAAAGGCGCATTATCATCCATGAATATGAAATCAGGAACAAGAAGACATCGGACTGTAGGCTCAATGACATTGTCTCTGTATCTTTGACAGGTAACCGACCCCGTGTCAAAGATGTGGAGGTCTGTGCGGCCGTCCATCATGATGTCTGCCCAGGCCATGACTCCCCCAAATGGAAAATGATGTCATTGCGTGATGTTTCCCGGGTGAAAACGCTTTCCACGTTCTCTCCAGATCGTGGTATGACGAGAATCAGTTTGCAGGCTACACCTGGACTCGTCACTGAACATGACATTGCTCCACCGTTGTCCACTCCACTGTCGATGTACCAACCTCCACTGTGCAGACGTCAAGGGGATGCAAACTACTGGTCGTCTGCGCAGAAATCAACGTGTCCTAGTCTCATGTAAACAGTTTGTCTCGAAACAGTGACTCTTGTGGCGTCTGTCAGGGCTGAACCCAGTTGTCTGGCAGAACGGTTCCTATGACGTCGCGCAGTTATCACCAAATATCGGTCTTGTCGAGCGGTTGTTACCCTTTGTCGATCTGGTACTGGTCGTCAGATAACATACCGAATGATTTGGAGCCTCTGCCATAGTCTGGAGATCACACACTGAAGCACATTCAGATTTCAAGACGCTTTGGTTTGGGATCGACTAGATTCCAGCATTTTAATAATTCGTCCCTTCAAAAACATGCCCAGTTGGCATCTTTGTGGAAGACCCAGGCCGTCCGACGCATCCAGGGAACTTGAGCAACTATTTGGACGACCGGAGTTGGCATCTTTGTGAAATCTTTTGTCCTTTCTCATTGTTAACAACGCTCCGCACCACAGCAATTGCAAAATTGTGCTTCAACTGGCTATGCAGCTCGAGGCTATTTTTACTCGTTCTGACGTGTGCCGGTGTTTTGCGCATGTCGACGTCGACTGAACTATATTGCATATGCACAATGATTTACCTTCGTTCCACGATTTTCCACAGCTGATATTGAACCATTGTATCCATATTAACTTCAAATTTTTCGCATTTTGCAAATTATGCTTAACGTTTGGACATGAGTATACATACCTCCAATTTCGTCTTTGTACATTGACACGCAGCCACCTTTGGTTCCATTACAACGGCAAACTACTGTTAGGCATCTTTCACTACATTAATATGAATTTCTTACTGATCTCTGAACACAACTGAATCTGATCTCATCACCTCTGCATCTCTGTCGTTGCTTTATTTGATTATACCATTACTATAGCTTTATGTTCTACAATGAATTTACTTTTTAACTAATAATTTTATAAATTTATTTTAAATCGTTAAAGAGCCAAAAATCTATTTTCTATTCAAAAGTTTTATACATGAAATAATATCAGTAATAAGCATACTGTAAAAAAATGCACCCATATACATCATAGAATTAAAAGTTCTCACTTTCCTGTAGGATACAAAAAATTTACTTGCTGAAAACTTTGATATATTTTTATTTGTAGTTATATCACACGATTTTTTTAAAAATTTTAATTCAATTTTTATGTAGTTTTTTATTTTATTTGTAACTATAGTTACAAATGAAAGGAAGTAACAAAACTTAAGGAAGTCCTGAGGAAGCAAAAAACTTCTTTAGTACTTAGCTTGTAACTCTCGATTTGGAGTTAATTGGTTTTATGTAAAGCTCTATTTTCATATTCAACACACCTGGAGCTACTTTTACTTTACTTTTAAAGCTACAATCTAAATTCAGAACCAATGTATGTATGTACACATGTACGGGTCACCCTATCTGTGTTCAAATTTCAAACCCGTTTTCTGTGAATGTGAAGTGAGGAGTGAACCGTTTCTACAGAGGTGGAACTTACAGATTGTGGAGCATTTCGTATGGATAAACTGTCTGTAGAAATGTTTTAAGAGGTTTTTAGCCACAGAAAGCTCAGCTACTACAAAAGGAAACTAATTTTTTCCGAATTCTCTTTTTAACACTTTACAACATAGTTGAAAAGTGTTTATGACTTTGTTCATTCTGTCTGTCTGTCTGTCTGTCTGTTTGTCTGTCCGTTAGCACGATAACTGCAGTAAAAATGACTTTATCAAAATGGAATTTTAGTATGTTTTTCAGACGGTCTGTGGGACCAATAGGAATATAAGTAAATAATATCACCCAATTAGTTTTTTATTGAACTCGGGTTAAAAAAATGAAATATATTGAACACTATAGGACCTAATTTTTCAAACATTTTTTAAGCACATATAAAATTCACAAATTGCTTCGAAATTTTTAGGAAATATTCATATTATCCCATAAAATATATAAAAAAATTTTCAGTAAAATATGTTAGGTAGTTTTTTAATTAAAAATTATTTAATATAGGGAGAAAAACGAATGCAATTAAATTCTGACTTTTGCGATATCCCCCAGAAAGAAAAAATAGATATATTATATAATAAATATATTTCCAAGAGTGCAAATTGCACGTAACAAACATAATAAAAAAAGCGTATAATGACACAGGAGCTTTATACCCAATGATAGGAAACGGAAATCTTAATTATCAAAACAAACTTCTAATATACAAATCGGTCATCCGCCCGGGAATGCTGTATGCAGCACCCGTATGGGGATATGCCTGTAAAACTACCATAGACTTCTTAGAAACAAGACAAAATAAAATCCTAAGGTGTATCAGGAAAGCCCCTAGATATTTAAGGAACTCTGTGATTAGAAAAGACTTTAAAATAAAAACCGTGAGAGACCAAATTAAAAAGCTAGCGCTAAAATTCTACGACAACCTGCCTTCAGTTCCAAATGAATTTCTATTCAGTCTACCTGCCTATGATCATCGCAAGGCCAAATCTCGTAAGAGACCGCGTGCAGTACTTAACCTTGAATAACCGGATTTAGGTAAATTCCTTGACAAGCAACTGAAATTAATTAAATATCGCGATCAATATTTTTCAAATTTAAAAAATATTCTTAATCCTTAAACTGCTAAATTGCTAGGTAAACCTCAAATCTGCATCAACCCCCCAAACTTACTAATTCCAAATGTGCAATAAACTGACACACTAGGAGCCAAGTCAAAAATAAAATAGTAAATAAAAAAAAAAAAATTCGAGCCTCCATATCATGGGTCAATGAAATAATGTCACAGCATGAAGATGCGAACCATATATTGAGATTGGAGATTAAAGGTGCTCCGCGCCTGGTGCTCTGTCCTGTAAGAAACTTCTTCGTCGTTTAATTATTTTGTATATGAGAGAGGCTTCACATTTTCAAATAAATTTGGTAGATAACAATTTTTCAAATTTTTTTTTAATTTCATATAACTCTTCATGATATACATATCTGATGGCGTTTTTAATGCACTTTCCTACGTCCTAGAGAGTTAAAATTTGGTACACAACTAAAATTTGTAGAACATTTTATTCTACAACAATTTGGTGGATCTTAAAATATAGATCCTACATTTTTTTCGCAATGGCCTGCAAATAATCCCCGTTCACTTCTATAAATCATTGTTGTAATATTGTTAAAAATTCTAATGTGGACAGCACATGTCTTTCTCAACAGACTCATATTCACGTTCTCTTTATTTCTTCAATAATAATTTGAGTTTATCTGCACAAAATAACAGCCAGAAGTATTTTAAATGACATTGAATGTGCACGTTAAACTTAAATTTGGTTCTCATTTGATAGATGGACTTATTGTCAAAGGTGGCGTAGCGAAAACGCAGAAAAACTAAAATATCTCAAGAACGGCTAGTTCTAGAGTAATAAGGTTAGTTTTATTCTTTTTGTTTTCAAAAATTACGTATAAAATAGGAATTTAATTGATATAATTGAGCACACGTAGTCTTTTATTTTTATATTTAACAATTTTTGCGGGCCATTTCGCAAAAACAACACGTTCCTTTTTCCTGAATCGTACTAGAATAACCTACAAGTGATTTATATAAAAAATTTTGTTAAATTTGGTATATAAATCACTTGTAGGTTAATGAAATATTATACTCCAAATTGTGGTAAATTTGGTCCATTAGTTTTCAGCTAGAGTGGATAAAGGCAATTTCTGCCGGCCATTTCGCAAAGAAGGCAGATTCTTTTATTACGAATCGTACTATAATCAAATGAACATCAGGGTTTTCCACAAAAAACATACCTACCAAATTTTACTACATTCGGTCCATTAGTTTTTCAGTTAGTGTGGATGCAATATCCTCACAGACACACAGATACACCCTTACACACACAGACATCTTCCTAAAAATAGTTTTTTCGTGTTCTAGAAGTCCCAAAACGTGTAGATCCTTCGAAAATTCGAGTTCCGATCTTCGGCACGATTCCAATACTTTGAATACATACACACGCACACAAATATATTATCTGTGTATCTGTGTATTATCTGTGTATCTAAATTCCGTGCCTACGCAATTGCAATAGTTGTGATTTTAAATGATCCCTAAACTTTTATTATTTCTTCAACGAAGCTTAATTTTAACTTATGCAGAATGCAAATATCTCAAGCGATTGTAAGGTGAGTTACATAAGAATTGCTGAATTTTTTTCGCACAAAATTATTTAGCTCTGGAGTCTGAAATATAAGTTATATGAATGAAATATTCATTGATTTTGCATAGAGAATCCGATGATTTATATTTCGATACAGTTTTAAATATTTACGTATAATAAATAATTGTAACACTGTGATAATGTAAAAGATATCACCACTGACTGTATCACATTTAAGAAATTTTTAAATGAAATTGCATTTCAGTTGGAAAGTGTTTCATAATCAATGCTTATGCATGATTGATCTTTTTTGTTAACACTTCACAACATATTTGAAAAGTGTTTATGACTTTGTTCATTTTGTCTGTCGTTAGCACGATAACTGTCGTGAAAATGACTTTATCAAAATGGAATATTAGTATGTTGCTCAGACGGTCTGTGTACCTATGGTAATATAAATGAATAATATCACTCAATTAGTTTTGGATTGAACCCGGGTGGATAAAATGAAATACATTGAACCCTATGGGACCTAATTTTTCAAACATTTTTTAAGCGAATTTAAAACTCACAATTTGTTTCCAACGTTTTAGCAAATATTTAAATGATCCTATAAAATAAATAAAACAATTTCAGCAAAATATATTCAGTAGCTTTTTAAATAAAATTTAAAATAATAATTACACCCGTTATATAATCACGTGACCATTATATGAAGAGATCAATTGACCCACTTCAAAATAAAATATGGCATCCATCTTGTGTCAAAATCATGATTGTTAAAGTATTTTTAATTCAGGTTTAGTGTTGTATACGTCCTAAAACCACTTTATTTTTGCTTAAATTCTGAGCATCTACATACTGAAACAACGCAGTTACAATATATTGGAGTTTAAATAATCATCAAACTTTGATTATTTCTACAACGAAGCCTAATTTTCACTTATGGAGAACGTAAAAACCAAAAGATTGAGTTGTATAAGAATTGCTGCATTTCTTCAACGCAAATTATTTAGCTCATGGAGTCTGCAATATAGCTGATATGAATGAAACATTCATTGATTTTACACAGAGAACCAGACGATATTTTTGATGAAGTTTTAAAATTTTAAATATAATATATTAATGTAGTACTGTGATAATTTAAAAAATATTACCCAGGAATTTATAGCATTTTAGAGATATTTGTATAAAATTGCATTGAAATTGGAAAAGTGTTTCATAATCAATGATTTATGCATGATTGATCTTTCTTGTTTAGTTTATTAAGAAATTTCAAGGATTTTTTCACAGCAGCCATTCATATTCAGATACAAAATAGATGTAGTGGCTCTTCGCACGGAATTAAATACAAGAAAGATCAATCATGAATAAAGCATTGATAATGAAACTCTTTCCAACTGCAATGGCATTGTTTAAACATCTCTAAAATGCGATACGTTCAGCGGTAATATTTTTGAAATTATCAAAATACTACAATAATATATTATATTTGAAAGCTTCATTAAAAAAAATGAACTTTATTCAAATGACGTCATTGAAATATAAATCGCCTTGCTCTCTATGTAAAAGCAGGAAAAATTTCATTCATAAACTTTTATTTCATTCCTTTCATTCATCACAATACTACAATAATTTATTTCACTTAAAATCTTAAAATCATGGAGGGAAAAGTAATTTAACTGCGTGCCTAAAATTTCGCCGAAAATCTGCTATAAAATCGTCTGGTCTCTATGCAAAATCAATGACTGTTTCATCCATATGAACTATATTGCAGACTCCAACGCTAAATAATATGCGTTAAAGGAATTCAGCAACTTTCATACAACTCATCTTACAGCTTGATGTGTTTACAATCTCCATAAGTGAAACTTAGGCATCGTTGTAGAAATAATCAAATTTTGATGAGCATTAAATCTCATATATATTGTAATTGCGTTGTTCCAGGGCATTGATGCACAGAAATTAAGCAAAATTAAAGCCGTTTTAGGACGGACACAACAATAAATATAAATAAAAGGCACTTTAAAATCACGATTTTGATACAAGATGGATGCCATATTTTATTTTGGAGTGGGTCACGTGATCTCTGCATATAATGGTCACGTGATCTCTTCATATAATAGGTGTAATTATTATTTTAATTTTTATTTATAAAACTACAGAATATATTTTCCTGAAATTTTCTTTATATATTTTATGGGATAATTTGAATATTTTCTAAAACTTTCGAAGCTATTTGTGAATTTTAAATTCGCTTAAAAAATGTTCGAAAAATTAGATCCCATAGGGTTCAATGTATTTCATTTTTTCAACCAGGGTTCAATCCAAAACTAATTGGGTGATATTATTCATTTATAATCCCATAGGTACCAGAGACCATCTGAACAACATATTAAAATGTCATTTTGATAAAGTCATTTTTACGTCAGTTATCGTGCTAACGGACAGACAGACAGACAGACAGATTGAACAAAGTCATAAACACTTTTCAACATGTTGTAAAATGTTAATAAGATCATTGCAGAAATTTTAATTTCTTTTGAAATATTTTTGAAAAAAACTGGCAGTCATTCTAGTTCGATGTAGTCGAAATGGTATGCAGCCATACTTACTTTTGTGGGATTTGTCTTCTTTTGACATTTTCAAACCAGTTCAAAATGTTAAATTATCAAAATTAAAATCACCTTTTCGAAATAGTTTAAATATTAAAATACCGAAATTATGGCTATTACATATCAAAAACTAATAATCTGATCTAAAATTCAATTATATATCCTTACAATATTAACAAAGGACTACAACTTACTTTCTATTGTTCATCACTAGCTTTTTTAGTTTTGAGATATATGCATTAAATCTTAAAAAACGGAATCCTCTTGAAATAGATAAGACGATTCCTCGAAAACAATAAGAACTCTGCGAAAAAAAATATTTATCTGGAGACTGGATTTTCTATTGAACATTTTTGTCACTTACTATTTATATCTATTACTAGCAGCATACCCATTCTTTGTACGGAGTATATAATATAAAGAAACTTGTAATTCGCAATCATGTGCAAATTCTGTTAAAATATTAAATTTATTGCTCCTAAAGAGAAGCTTAAGAATATCTGTTCTCACTATGCAAAATTATCTTCACGGGCATATCTGAAGAATAAAACATCTTGGCCCCTTTTGTAAGCAAATTTACAGAAAAAAAAAGGAATTGAATCATTATATGCAACCCCGTACTACTTATATTGTCGCAAATTAGAAAATATGCCAGTGTGTTAGTAGAAGATTACCCGTATTACAATATAAGTCTCAAAAATATTTGCCAAAATAAAAGACATGACGTAATAAATTGAAAATAACAATAATCCCCGTACTCTTTATACCAGAGGGTCGTAATTGATTCTAATATATGCCAATATATATCAAAACATATGCCAATATACCTGTACTATTCATATTCTCGTAGATTAAAAGATATACCCGTGTATTTGTAGAAGATTACTCGTACAACGTACAATATATGAGTTTAAACAATTTTTGTCATAATAAAACAATTGCATAATAACTTGAAAATATCAATAATCCCTGAATCAACAATCCCCGAAAATATCAATAATAATAACGTTTAAACCTGAAGAACGTAATTGATAGTATCCAGTCAAAAATGCTCTAAGAAAAATCAAATCGTTCTTTTCTAAAATATATTTTTATATCTATTTATTTATTATTCAAATCGAAAAAATAATTATTAAAATTAACAGGCAGATTTAATTTAATTGCGTTTCTGAGTAACATGATATAAGATAGAATGAATCTTCCTCATAAACTGCGAAATTAAATAGCCATTTTGATTTCTTTATACTTTTCATTGTTCAGTAAAAACCTGTTTTAAATAAACCATGGAGATAGATTTCCCCTTTAAATCATGTTTCACACAATTCATGTTTTCAGAAAGCGACTAATTAGTGCAAAAAATCTCCCATCAAACTCAGAGATTCAATTTTAATTCACTTTCAAACGATTTTCAAGCTTTTCGTTTGGATAAACCACGAAATTAGAGAGTAGAACTCCTAGGAAAAAGTTTCGTTTTTCATTAATATCTCAACAACCCCTGGTCTTAAATACTCGAAACGTGGGCCAAATTTATGGGGGACTATTTCAAGGCTATCCACAAAATTTCATCAAATTCCGTTCAGCCGTTCTCCCATGATGGTGAGACAAACAAAAATTTCGTTTTTTACTAATATCTCGAGAACCACTGATCGTAAAAGCTCCAAACATGGACTAAATTTTAAGTGTGACTATTTCCAGGCTACCCACAAAATTTCATCAAATTCGGTTCTGCCGTTTTCCCGTGATGATGGGACAAACAGACAGAAAGACAGACAGACAGACAGATTTTCAATTATATATATATAGATTTATAGTTTAGAAGATATTTCGTGCGAGCTATGTGAGGCAAAAACTCGCTTAGACAAAGCATTTAGTTTTATCAGAAAAAAAAATTAAAATATTGAAATTGTTTTTTTATATTCATAAATGGCACCCTGTATCCGATTAAAAATTATTTCTAAAAATTGTTTATATTTTTATCTAATACTAGCAGCATACCCGTTCTTCGTACGGAGTATATAATATAAAGAAATATATAATTCGCAATCATGTGCAAATTCTGTTAATATATTAAATTTATTGTTCATAAAGAGAAGTTTAAGAATATATGTTCTCACTATGCAAAATTATCTTCACGGGCAGATCTGAAGAATAAAACATCCTGGCCCCTTTTGTAAGCAAATTTACAAAAAAAAAAGGAATTGAATCAATATATGCAACCCCGTACTACTTATATTGCCGCAGATAAGAAAATATGCCAGTGTGTTAGTAGAAGCTTACCCGTATTGCAATATGTGCCTCAAAAATATTTGCCAAAATAAAAGAGATGACATAAAAAATTGAAAGTATCAAAAATCCCCGTAATCTTAATACCAGAAGGTCGTAATTGATTCGAATATATGCCAATCTATATCAAAATATATGCCAATATACCTGTACTACTTATATTCTCGTAGATTAGAAGATATACCCATGCATTTGTAGAAGATTACTCGTACAACGTACTATATATGAGTTTCAACAATTTTCGTCATAATAAAACAATTTCATAATAATTTGAAAATATCAGTAATCCCTGAATCAACAGTCCCCGAAAATATCAATAATAATGATGTTTAAACCTGAAGACCTTAATGATATTATCCAGTCAAAAATTCAATGTCAATGAAATTTATGTTATATACATATTTTTACTATTCAAATCGGAAAAGATTTAATAAAAATCATATGCCGCATAACATATTGGATCCGTTGCTAAGCGACATGATATCAATTGCTTTAAATAAATTGATGGAAATCATATCATCTGAATAATGCAATCTCCATGGAAGGTTTGGCGACATTTTCGTCAACTTAGCTATAACTTAAAAAATCGCCAAATGTATTGTCAAGTGGGACTGTAGAACTGATAATCCCATTATGCGACAAATTGACGAAAAATCATCACAATACTATCCCCTAACAAAACACAATTAATTTCATTTATTAAGCTCGATTTTATCAATTTCATGATATTTTTATGGATTTAGAAATATTTTTACCAATTTGGTTATATTAAAAAAATTCCTTAAATGTGTTACTATGTAGGATGGATGGACTGACCGACAAATGCTACAGAAACATCATTTCAGTACGTTATTCTAAAAAAACAAATTTAATTTCATTGATTTGGGTCATTTTTATCAATTTGGAAACATTTCCACTAATTTGGTAAAGTTTAAGAAAAGTTACCAAGTTATTTAGAGATATGCCTCTAAATTCGTAGCTCTGAATTTGCAGATCTGAAGAATAAAATATCCTGATCCCGTTTGTATATACTAAATGAAAACAGTAAAATTGTATTAGAAGATACATACAGCCGTTCCACTCTTTTTCTGCTTCAACAATCGGCTAAATGAATTTATTGGGTAAACACAATATATGAGTTTATTAGCTAAGCACAATATATGAGCTTGAAACCTCTTTGCTAAAATAAATGAAGGTGATGTACGCAGTCCGCAATATATATAATTAAAAGAACAATCAAACCGTTCAGTTATAAAATATATTTTTACATCCATTTATTTATTATACAAATTAAAAAAATACTAAAGGATATTAACAACACATTTAATTTCATTCCGTTGCCGAGCAACATGATATAAGATAGAATCTTCCTCATAAAATGCGAAATTAAATAGCCATTTTGATTTCTTTATACTTTACATCGTTGAGTAAAAGCTTGTGAGAGATGAACCATGGAGGTAGATTTTTCCATTTAAATTCATGTTTCAAACAATTTATGTTTTCCTATAGTGACTAATTAATGCAAAAATCCTGCACCAAACTCGGAAATAAAGTTTTATTTCATTTTGGTGTTTAAAACAAACGATTTTCATCCTTTCCGTTTGGATAAACCACGGAGTTGGAGAGCAGATCTCCTAAGAAAAAGTTCCGTTTTTCATTAATATATCGACAACCCCAGGTCTTAAAAACTCGAAACTTGGACAAAATTTATGGGGGGCTATTTCAAGGCTATCCACAAAATTTCATTAAATTCAGTTCAGCCGTTTTCCCGTGATGATGAGACAAACGAAAATTTCGTTTTTTACTAATATCTCGAGAACCACTGGTCGTAGAAACTCAAAACACGGACTGAATTTTAAGTGGGACTATTTCTAGGCCACCCACAAAATTTCATCAAATTCGGTTCAGCCGTTCTCCCGTGATGATGGGACAAACAGACCGACAGACAGACAGATTTTCAATTTTATTTATATAGATGTTCTGAGATATAAGCGTCCAAAATTTTTACATTTTTCGTAGCACTTCCCAACCATAGATACCAGAGGCATCTCAAGCCAGAGGTACCCCAACCATAGATCTTATTGACATCAAAATGTGTTATAGGAAAGGGATTTATTCCAAAAACCTTTCATCGCCCTAACATTTTTTTAAGAAATCGGTAATGAGTATTTTATTGTTAAAATATTTTTCTATATTGATAAATCTAGCTTATGTGTCATAAACTGATTAAATGGATATCTGATAACACAAGAACCCCTCTTTCTGAAAGAGGGGGTTACATTCTTGGATCCGTTCCAAAGCGACTTAAACCATTCGGCGTCTGGGGTCCCGGAATTGAAATCGATGGTTTTTACCTGTTTCCTTTTGCCGCTTATCGACCAGGTGTTTATTGCAAATGCCTTTCTTCAACTTTACCATTCTAGATGCTCACTGAGACAAGAATAGCTACTTACTTTCTCTTTTTGAAGATCATAAGTCAGTTTGAAATTTTGTAATGTTTCTCCAGATTGAACGTTAAAATATTTTATGTATCATGCACATGCTTTTCGCATTAATAGGTAGATGTGTTGTTGATTCCACTACAATAGATCTTTCTCTCCGTATATATATATATATATATATATATATATATATATATATATATATATATATATATATATATATATATATATATATATATATATATATATTTATATATATATATATATATATATATATATATATATATATATATATATATATATATATATATATATATATATATATATATATATATATATATTTATATATATATATATATATATATATATATATATATATATATATATATATATCGTGTATAGTATATGTAGCTGCTTTGCGCATATATGCTATAACACTTCAATATCTTTAATAACTTCCATTTTCCATCTTATATATTATACATATATATATATATATATATATATATATATAATATATATATATATAATAGCTTAAAAGTTCAATGACAGAAAAGTAAGAAGCTGCAACTCGGAAAACCTAGCTTTCTAACAAACCTACAAAATAAAAGTATAAAACAGCAAATCTTCAATCAAATGGAAAAAAATACAGAGTGTCCAAAAAAATACAATGTCGAGTAATCAAGTTAAAGAAAATCAACAAAAATCAATGGTATGGAATCTCGATAATAGAAAAACATCCAAAATCCATGCATTAATGCTATACACGTGGACAAAGGCTAGGCCTAAATAATGCAATTGTTCACTTCGCCAAAACTCTTCATCGGGCATTTTTTTGTCGAAGCAAACACAAAATATGTATGTTTCTGAAGAAATAGATAGATGGCATCTATAAACTACTTCTACTTATATATATATATATATATATATATATATATATATTATACATAATATATATAATATTTATAATATAATATATATATATATATACATATATATATATATATCTAATAGGTTCACATGTTTATAGCAAAATTTCGTGTTAATTAAGTTCCTCGGGCGCCATTGTAAGTTATTGTGTCAGCGGAGAACCAAGCCCTTGATTGCTGGCTGACCAGATGATGCTCTCTCGTCTTATTTCTAAATAAGAAGTGGAATCTACACCTTGATGATAATTGATCTTTAAATATCGCATTTTTAAGGCTCAAGCCATATTTATTTTCAAAGAAAATATTAAAAAATTTTATAGAAAAATTAATGTGAAATTTAAAGCTGATAGTAACTGAGTCGGAAAATCGATGTATCCAGAATGTATTCTTTTACGAAGGGGATTAGTTTTATGAAGATAAATTGAGACCAAAGTGTATCAACAATCCTCGCTAGATAATGATCGATGGAATGACTGGCGATTGACAGGCTTTAGAATTTGATAAATAAAAAATGCTATATATGCGGAAAATCATTGTGAAGGGAATTTGTTTTTAATTTTGTAAGCGAAATGTTGGCTTGTTAATTGCAATGCTGCATTTCTAGTGTACAACCTGGTTAATGACTTTATTCCAATCAGTATTTAATTTCAAACTGAATTTTTCTTCGAAGAATATGAACAGTGGTTGTGCTTCTTCTGAATCAAAATTAATGCTGAAATCACCACTGAAAATCATTGGTGATTTGTCCACATTTATTCTTAATAATTTTGCACCCTCAATAGTGTATGGTAGCAAGACTAGGTGAATAAATCTAATGAACTCATCATCGTTTTTGTTCGATGATATACGTATAGATGACTACCATGAGAATCTTTTGTCTATTTTCCAGTCGACGTTGGGCTGCATAAAGATCACACATTTTTGTGAAATGGACACCCACAACGCTCCCCGGCCACTCAAATTGCTGCTCATGCCTTAGGTGAGTCGAGTGGTCTGGGTTTTCGACTCACAACGCTCGGACACGTTCGGTGCTCTTTCGTTTTACCATATTAAAACTCACAAAATTTTACAATTTTTAACAGAAACTCGTTAGCAACACAAAATTACGCTTCATAAACACACTGTATAAGCGCAATTTTCAATGAACACTTGTCAAAACGAACACTTTTTAACAAATGCTAACCAACGCTTTATAAATAGTACATTGTATGTGTAGTACACTGCGAAATCGCTTAACTCACACTACATATACGGGCAGTAAGTACATACAGCGTGGCGTGCACCATCGAGGTGAGATATTTTTAGAAAGACTTATGGCAAACTTTCCGTGAGCGCTAAACTAAATCACGTGACTGCTGTATTCCCCTACGCGCATATTTTCTGGCGCATCTCTCCTTCTATTGCAACTGTATGGTGTCTTCTTTAGAATACTTTCATAGTGTATGCTTTTCGCTTTTGCTTATGTTTTAAGCTAGCATAATTATATCCTGCACTGAATATGGATGTAACTCAAAATTTATCAGTGGTTGAGATTCTACGTTTCACAAATAAGTCTTTTGCATTCATTTTAAAACATATTTTTTTTTTAAATAAAAGGATAATTGTCTATTTTTCTGTCTTGGCGGTATTTTTTTATATCAACTCGGATTATTTGCTGTCATGTTCAGCTATCTTCTCATTTAGATTTTTTTATATCTCATAATGCGAAAAAATATTTCCGATATAAACTGTGTTTGTGTATATTAAAGGGGATATCCGAAATTCGCTTCTAAGCTAAATATATTTTTAAATATGAAATCCATTTAGATAAAACCTTTTCTATGTAATAAACTTTCTATGTAATAAAACTTAGTGTATTTGATGTAATCCATCTTACCGCGGAACAACAGGTATTGAAATACCAGTTTGTTACTTTCCCTATATACATAGTATAATGTATAGCGAAAGTATTGTAACGGGGTTGAATATTCGAATTTTAGTTTCGACGGAAGAACACGTTTCAAGCATCCTTTAACTCGAATCGATCGTATTTGAGATGATGACTGTGAGTCTGTGGAGACGATATGTCGCAAAGGAAGGAAGCGTTTCGAAAGAAATTTGATAATAAAATTGCAATCGGTGAACACAGGTAGCCTATTGATTTTAAACACGATCGAATGTTCCGAAGACCCCCAAATTTGTCAATAAAATTTTGAAAAATCGACGAAAATTTCGTTAAAATTGCGAAAACGACACTAATTTAACGAAAATGACGCCCAATTGATGAACTAATTATTAAAATAGTTTAATATGTGGAATATATTGCTCATTGCGGATGCTATCAATATTGCTAATTGTTAATTTAGAGTTGCCTGAAATATAAGTTAATTGGCCACTTCGAAATATGCAGTCATACCAGATGTCGGAAATGTTTTAATATAACATTTATCCTCTTACATCTACCACAGTACAACAAAAATTAAAATACCAGTTTCTGCAGTAACTATTAGTAACTATTACATAAAGTAACTGTTACATAATCTAGAAATAATATTTGAGAATTTGAATAGTCATAAGGAATAGTATCTTGTTTAGTTATATTTCTAAATTTGAAAATTACCATCTCCCTTTTTAACACAATTTTACATTTTAAATTTTATAATACAAATATTGTATTATATAAAAAGTAAAATTTATTTTATTAGAAATTAACTTTTACTCTTTTACTCAAAAGAAAAAAAATCTTGCCCCGTTTTTATAATATTAAATGGTATGATGGCTCTAATGCAAACATGCAGCTCCCCACCCCCTCCCTCCCATTCGTAACCCTGAATGTATATTTTTAAACCTCAGATTTTATACTAGTTTGTAATTTGCTAATTGAGTTTTGATGCGTTAATATCAACCATCATCAATCTTAAATAATATAATTAATGCTTTTTTTGTTAAAGACAATATTACTGATTTAATTAATTAAATTTAAAACAATTTAAGAGTACTGTAACGTAAATTAATATCACCAAACATAAAAAACATTCACCAATGTTCGCTTTTACGCCACCGCATATTAGGAAACATATTATAGCGCCAAGCGCAGCGATAAGAAGTAAAATCTAAAAAGGCTTGACCAGTAGTCACGTGGTATATCCAGTGTTCATTTCTCCATAAGAATCTCAATAGCAATGCGCCGTCTACCTATATCTCAAGTTGAAGGCGTGTGCATGGTACAGAGAGTAAGAACGTTTCCCCTTCCCTCAAGTTTCAGGTTCTTGCTTGGGGAAGCGTTACACTTTTCGTCTCGGTCGAGCAAACTTCCGATACCGCGGTTATAAATGTTTCACTTCAAAAATATGATATGAGCAGTACATGTCTTTCCATTCATAATGCGGTGAATTTATTTCTTTGACAGCAAGATAATGCTGTACAAGATCCACAGCAGAAAGTTTGTGCATGGAATTAACACTATGTAAATTTAATTGGGCGTTTTTAACAATTTTTGAGTCTAAGCAGAATGACTTATTCATGATTACGTGCAAAATACTCTTCAAAATGCAATTCACATTTAACTAATATTTGGTGCAATAAATGGCTATTGACGAATTCTTTAAAATTCAAAACTATCACAAAAAGTAACTTATCTCTTGGATGGAAAAAACTTGAGACATTATAATGACGTTAACAAATTGGTTGAATAATATTACATATGGAAAATACACATCTGAATGGTACTTGCAACTTTTTTATATTTATGCATTTTTAAATGAATCTTGTAATATCACAAGAACATGTAAAAATAATCTTATAATATCACAACACTGCGATATTACAAGAACTGTGATATTAGAATAACTGTTCTTGTACTCTTGTAATATTACAAGAGCAGTTCATGCTAACGTTCTAAAGTTTGTATCATTCGTCTACGTATAAAACGTGTATTTATGTTGTTGTTGTTGAGACCCAGACCGTCCGATCTACCAGAAAGGTGTAAGGTAACTGTTTGGACGGCTGGGAAGTGTCACCGAATTTAGACCGGAACCCAGTGGGGGATGCATCCACAGGGATCGTACCCTCCTTCCCCTATCACCAACCTCTCGGAAGGACTTACGGATCCACATGTTTAACGTGATCGTACTCCGCATGAACACGGCGGCAGTTGTGGCAGCGAGCGAATCCAGCGCGCAAACCACCGGGCTACCGCGCCCGAAAAAGGCCAACTGCACGCGGTGTTCCCAGGTGGTCACCCACCCAAGTACTAACCGCGCCCGATGCTGCCTGACTTCGGAGATCTAACGAGAACCGATGTTTTCAGCACGGCACGGCAGTTGGCCCATGTGTATTTATGTATCACTATTGGTGGTATTCATTTTTTAAGGAATTTTTCAAAAATTCCTTCGAAAATTGATGGAAGTGGGTCTTTGAAATCAGTAGGGTTCCAGTTTTCACGTATTGTATAATAATATGTACCAAATTATCCTCCATTCGTTAATGAGATGCTGCATACCCAAATTTACGGACACACACTGACATACATACACACAAACACTAACATACCTACACGCACACTAACGTACATACACTAACATACATACACACACACTAACATACACAAACACAAACGGACATACATACAGACACACAGAGGCACCACTTCAAAAACGTTCGATTCTCGTTAAAACTTGTCCTTCTGTAGAAATATCGAATTTGAGTCTTCAACATCGTCACAATACTTTATACATTACACTACGTATGTAGGAAAATAAATAAAATCATCTATTTTGACTACCTAAATCAACGATTCCGATTTTTTTATTGCTAAGAAACACTCTTTAATTTCATAAATATTTTAATATCAGGTTTGTAAGGTTAAAACTTTATTTAAAAAAAAGTATATAAAAGAAAATAGTGCGAAATTTGAAGCTGCTATGTTGGAAGATTAATGTATCCAGGATGTATTCTTTCATAAAATGAATTTGTCATACGAAGATAAATGGGGACTAAAGTGTCTCAACAATACACACTGAATAATGATCGATGGAAATGTCTGATTGGTAGAATTTAGAATTTGATACATATAAGGCGATATGTTAAAAGTATTGTGCTTGGATGTTCTTTTGTTTTAGTGCCAGTCGCGTTTGGTGACTATCCCTGTTATTTTTTTACAATAGCTTTCTTGTAGTAACTAACGATCATGTTGCAGCATGTTTCGCGGTCGTATGCCCTAAATAAGTGCTTAAACACTGCTTTGATTACTGAGTCTTACTGAGCCTCAGTTCGTTAACATTAGGACGACTGATATTCTGAACTACCTAGAACGACGGGCAGCGCTCAATTTGACCGCCATAGAATAATACAACATACCTTTAATTCAAAATCAAAACATCATAGTTATAGCATTTAGGATGTTTCTTCGAAGCATTTTTTGCAATAAGCGTTCTTAAGCGTTGGCAACTTCCATAAGTGGGCTTATCGCACGGTGAACACAAATCTTGTGTTTTATTACGGCAGAACGAGCATTGACGATGTTTGTTGCTTTTCGCTACCTTTCCGCAAGGGAGGACTGCTGGACGCTGCTTGGTCGCACAGTACGCGGATCGCGGTTCGTTCACAAGGTTCAAAATATACACCGTTGAACAATTTGTCAAGAATTGCATGCGCGAAATAAAATCCAGGCATTTATGGCCGCGAAATCCTGAACATTGTAGAAGATGTACATAGGCCATTTTCTTGATACCGATCGCGTCGTATAGAGGCGGTTCATTTGGTTTAGAACATCCACGCCACACTTTGAGAAATTGTAAAATTTTACAGTTTTTTTGCGTTATCGGCAATTTCAACGTGGCTATGCAGGGTACTCAAGTGAAATCTCTACTGATATCTTTACAAGTGGAATCTTTCCAGCGGTCATTTTGACCGCTGCCGTCGTTCTAGGAAGATCATTGATTTGTTCTCTTATTATAAACCCTAGAATAATTTTCTTCTGCGTTTTCAATAACTCTAAGAACATAAGAAAAGTCATAAAATGTCAATAGGCTGGGATTAGCCGTTTTGTAGGAATCATTTCTCAAAGTAGTTATGCGGTCAAAATGATCGTTTTCGTTGTTCTAGTGTTAAAAATTTACAAATAGCGTAATTAAAAACATATTCAAATGCTAAGTTACTAGTTTGTATATTTACATAAAAGATTATAATTGGATGGGCTCATTTAAATATAAATGTGATTGCAAATGCCCAAAAAATGGGTGCTTAAGGTTTTTTGTAATATATTTAAAATCTGAAGTTATCACCCCTTGGATCCTGTTTAAAGCTCGGTAGAAAAATCGTTCTTTGATATTTCCAGTGGTATTAAGATTTTTGTGAGATATATTATTCTGGATCGTCAAGGAGCCGACTTATGTAAAACTTGCTCAAAACTCCCATTAACTATAATCTAAAGAAAATATTTCGAATTTTAAAAAAATTGCTCCCATGTTTAGCTTTGCAGGAACTAAAGTACCCCTGTATCTGAGTACGGTTTTAGACTAAAGTAGTTTGACTAATTGATGATGACACTATAAAACCTAACGTGTTAAAGGTAAAAATCATTTGACTCTCAACTGCAGTGCCATTATAACCATTTGCAGTGGCGTCAACGAGGGGGAGGGTTGAGGGTCATAAATCGCAGAAACCGATTGAATTTCGAAAAAATGATATTTAGAAAAAAATTGAATAAAAAAAAGTGGTTACCCCTATCCAAATTTTTTTGGCGACGCTACTGGCTGTTTGTCTTTGTAGATATTCAGTGAAAGATTTGTGATAAAATGTTACGATGCTTACCTTACCTTTGGACTTGGAGTGATTCCTCAACAATTCTACTACAGTGAGTAAGTAAAGTAATATATATTTTATTTAATCCGCTATAAATTAACTACTGTTCAACGTGTAGGTAGATTATAGCCTTAACGACGTCTTGTTTTCTTTAATTCAAAACAGCGGGGTTATATCGGATGATTCTCAGGAGCAAAAGCCCTACCACTAACACATATACTCGGAGTTGAAAGCACTGTATTCCGCACATCAATCAAATGTTACGAAATGTCACATGACGAAGTGCTTACAAAGGTTACTAAAGTTGTCCGAAGGTTTGTAAAAGTCATTGATAATTTCACCGTCTAAGTAAAGCGTGAAATCTGAAATACGTCTCGGAATGCATTTAACCAAGATAGTATTTGGTATAGATATTTGGTATTTCCTTTTTTAGGGATTTGGAAAATAAATATATTGTCGTTTTCAAAAAATTGATATCGAAAGTATTTAGTATATTTAGTATATTTAATATTTTACTTAAAAAAATGTATTTTTTTCTCAGCCTTTTGTTTTTATATAATAAAGGCTACTATACTTATCATTATTGTCAACCAGAATCCATTTCTATTAATCAAAATGTTCTTCATCTGCGAAAATGTAACCGGCAAAAAAATAAAAAATGTTTATAAGATGATACCATATTAATTTTCTTTATATTGAAAATTCTCTCTATTGACTTTAATTGGTCCACTGAGATTCCGCCTTAACTCCACCCCCAAGCTCATTACAGATTAGCGAAATCGAATTCCGACGACTCCATAGTAAAGTCATTGCAACCTTTTGTAAATGACCAGTCGGAATGATATCGATTTCCGACTGGTGAGAAAATAATTACGATCAGTTGGTTGAGACTCAGGTTCTGATTCCCGAATTCGTCGCAAATCAGCTCACGAAGCTTGCAGTAATACAGAGGAGAATGACTTGTACTTTATTTGTGAATTTTTAAACCTAAAATGAACTATTTATTAATAGTGTTTAAACATGCAAAAGATAGGGAAACTAACACTTTAAAATAATTAAGTTGCAGCATTATTTAATAGGTTTTATTTTGTTTTACTATCTGGGGGTGTTTAACGTTTAAAATAGGCTTAACAATCAAAAATTGGTCCAATTATGTTCTGCCCCGGGTCGAGTTTCAGACTTCTGGGTGACCGGAAGTGGCATTACATGGGTTTAACATAGATCTTATATACTTACAACATCTATGGAGTCTAGGGTGATTTTATCCCCCATCTGATTCTATTACCTCAGGAGGAGAAATCGAAAACCCGGCCAATACTGTTTAAAACAGTAGGAGAATTGACATTAGCTGGTCGGTTTTGTCCTCTAATTTTTTTTTGTCAGATAATGTCATGAAAAAGATTTTTAATCTTAAACCTAGAAGGTAAATAAAAAGAGATAAAAAAAGTTGAGCTCGCAGGATGGGATTAGCCAAGACTTACATTCAATTGATGACAGGAATTAGAAATACTCTCCTATCTCCAGAGACGAGTTGGAAAAGCTTCTTAAGACGGCCATTATCCACAGTGTATTGGCAATCTATTTATAATTATTATTTAAACAAAAATAAGTGTGGGAATTAATAGAGCCAACTGTAGTGTATGCTTTTCTTTTTCACATAGTTATTTTTTAGTTGAAGTAAATATATTTTTATAAGAATATTTATATAATGAGTGGTAATAAGAAATATTGTTATTGTTGTTGTTTCTAATCCCCGTGGTGAAGGAAAGCCGTACACCACGTCCAATAGACCCCTGGTCCCATGGCGAAGGGTAATATGCAGCTTCACTTTATTGAGGCTTACCAAAGGCAGAAGACTGAGTAAACCTCGACATCACAACATCCATGCCCGCTGGCGGGATTCGAATCCACAACCCGGCAATCGAGCGATCAGACGGAAACGCATGCCCGTAATCGTTCGACAACCGCATCGGCATATATAAGAAATATTTAAAAATATATAAGAATATCTATATAATGTTTTTTTTCATTTTTATAGTTCCTCCAAAAGCCTAGATGGCAGTATATTCTACACAGTTATAATATTGTCAACGGGGTAGAAAAATATAACAGAGTCAGATCTTAGATGTTTCCTTTGGGGCCAGGCAAAACGGGGAAGGAGTCCGAAATGTATTTCCAGATCCTAAGAAGCACCCCAGTGACTCATAAGGCTGAAACACCATGTACCCCCCGGCGGTTGCAATTTTCAAGGTGGACGGTCGATGACCCTATAATCACTGGTGCATCTCCTCTGAGAAGGAACATAAATCCGCTGAGTGACCGTTGTGAATTCCCCTTGGCAGCTCATAAACCGGACTTTTCCAGATGACATGGGGATGAACTGTACTTATTCCTGTCCTGCGCCTAAACCCGTTAGCGACTGGGGTCTTGAATTCGGCGAGCTATCTTCGAACTTTGTACGTTGAATGGTTTCACCGACTTCGCCCCTGACCATGTTTCGCTAGAATAGAGATTAGACCCTCCCTCACGACTCCCGTATCTCTAGCTTAAACCTCATGATCACCGAGAGGGTTTTTTCTTTCGATCTAGGACATTCGACCTACCCGAAGGTGTAAGGTATCTGTTTAGACAGCCGGTTCAGTGTCAGCCAATTTAGACCGGAACCCATTGGGACGGAATCCACAAATAGCCGTACTTTCTTTCAAGACCTTATTTTCCTTCCTCTACCACCAACTGCGCTAAAGGACTTTCGGACCCGCAGATTTAAGGTGTCCTTTCTCCGCGTAAACATGTGGATAGTTTGGGCAGAGCCGGAAATCGAACTTGGGTTCTCCGTGTGAGATCCCCGTGCCTTAACCACTGGGCTATTCCACCCACTCCGACAGATTTCGTGATTAATTTAATAAGTATCGACCAAGGGAGAGAACATAACTGTGTCAATTTCCGATTAAAACGACTATTTTCGACGCTAAGCGCCATACATTTTTAAATAAAATAAGAAATATTAAAAATTTTGCAACTAAATTTTTTTTGTGTTAATTTTGAGTCATAGATTTTCTGCAGTCGACAGGCTTAAGTATTTATAAAAATATATTTTCCTATTTATTGGGACATCGCGGTAAATCAGAAACAGTCGTTTTTTAGTAAAATCGGCGTGAATATACATGTGGCCAAGTAGGTGGTGTTTGCAATGTAAAGCATTTCCTTGAGAATCTATAATAATAAAAGGAAGAATCCCTCTGTTTGTTTGTTTGTCTGTATGTTTGCCCGCGATGCCACGTGATATCTGTCGCACTTACAGGTCTGAGGTTTTTCACACAGTACCATCTCCCGGCCGACTAATCGGTTGCTCATGTCCTTGCTGACGAGCCGGTCGGTCTGGGTCTTCAACACAGTACCATCTGGGCGCGGTAGCCCATTGGTTAGCGCGCTGGAGTTGCACTCGGTAGGCCCGGGTTCGATTCCAGCCACTGCCAAAACTGCCGCCGTGTTCATGCGGAGTACGATCACGTTAAACATGTGGGTCCGAAAGTCCTTCCGAGAGGTTGGTGGTAGGGGAAGGAGGGTACGGTCCCTGTGGATGCCTCCCCCACTGGGTTCCGGTCGAAATTGGGTGGCACTTCCCGACCGTCCAAACAGTTACCTTACACCTTTCTGGTAGGTCGGACGGTCTGGGTTTCAACAACAACACAGTACCATCTCACTTAGCTACAGTATACCTTCGGGTCTGTCGTGTGGTCTGGGTTTTCCACACAGTACCATCTCTGGCCACTCATCTTGTTGCTCATACCCTAGGGTGAGTCGGGTGGCCTGGGTCTTCAACTCAGTACCATCTGCTCAGTCCAGTGGGCTGGGTTTTCGATACAGTACCATCTGTACCTGAATTAATGTGCTGCGAAGGCCTTTTTCCAAAATTTTAATTATATTTTTTAACGAGTTTTTAAAGTCTGAAACTAGTTAATCTCCATTTAGCGATACGATCTAACAACTACTGTCACGATATACCACCACGTACCTCTCAATACTCGGAGACAACCGAATTCGATTATACAGAGCCGGTAAAAATCTACAAAAATCTAACGCTGTAATTATTTGAAATCATCCGCCGCCGTAGTTCACAAGCAAGTGAAAGAGAGGAGATGCCATATTTGGCGTGATTATCACTCAAATACGATTTATGTTTCAATACATTTTTTATCTGTAATATTTTATTGAGAATTCATTAATTTCCAGTTTAGACAATAATGCAACATTGGATACAGATAAATTTACAGTGAATGTGGTGCAATTGAAAGACTTGCAGTTTATTTTGTACAAAGATAATTTGTACGTTTTAAAAAATATGCTGCCAATCCGGTGGTCGAGCGGTCAGGGGCATGCGTTTCCGGCTGATCGCTGGATTGCCGGGTTGCGGGTTCGAATCCAGCCAGTGGGCATGGGTGTTGTCATGTGAGGCCAAGTCAGACTTCCGCCCTTCGGGGAGCCTCTATAAAAGTGAAGCTGCAAATTTCCTCCCCTTCGCCATGGGATACCCTGGGGGATCTTGTGGACGTGGTGCATAGGCGCTCCTTCACCACGGGGGAATTAGTAACGAAAAAGTATGCTTAATAACTAATTGACTAAATTTCATGAAATTTTATGATAAGTAACTTGTGGGTTACCTTGGTGCTGATTAGGTTTTGGTATGATTCGGAAAAAAACCTTGCCTTTTTTTGTGAAATGGCCGGCTAAAATCGTCAAAATCTAAATTAAAAGACTACGTATACTCAAATTTTTCAATTAAATGCTGGTTTTATACGTAATTTTTAACGATAAACATAATAATAACGACCCTATTACTCTAGGACTAGCCGTTCTCGAGATATTTTAGTCTATTCGCATATTTGCGGCGAAGGTTTTGGGAATACGTTCAGTTCCCAAATGAAAGCGAAAATTGAATTTAAAATGCAAATTCAGCATAATTTCAAATAATTATGCGTGTTAATTTGTGCAAGTAAACTCAATTTAATGAATTATTGAATAAGTACAGAGAGAAGGACTATAGAGGTAAAGCCATGTGCTTCCCACATCAGATTTACTTAGCTTGTAGTCTACATTTAATATACAGGGTGTCCAAAAAACATTGATCACGGCTTTTATTCCTTAAATATTGATCTTAGACATATATAATAAATTACAATGTTGCGTAAAAAAAGGTACAGAATTTTATGAAATCGATAAACATTTGCAGGGATTAAATTTGAAGAAATACAAAATTTAAATTTTTATACGGCCCCCGTACAAACACATTTCCAATGAGTAAAATTTTCCCCACACACTAATAAGGTGATGTAAAAAATTTCAGCATTGTATGATAAAACGTCCCAGGGATATGTTTAAACGAAGTTGGTGAGGGATTAATCACAAATTAAAATGCAAATGTTTGCAGCAAGAGTACAAATGACGCAACGCAGAAATGCATCATAGGCAAATAATATCTGCTTCTTATTTTTAATGGATCTTTGGATGAAAAACATTTTGAACAAGCTTTGTAATCTTTGTGTAAAGTTATTATTTCTACACAATGTAGATACTTCTGTACCAATAAATAGCAAAATTAGTATTTATTTATGTAATCATTGTTTTCTTTCGTAATTTGTGTATAACCCCTGACACGCGATCTGTCTACATTATTTTTCCCCTCTGAGAATCTATGTCGATGCATCGAAAAGTGGTTTAAGTGAGCATATTTGTCTTTTCATATCTCTGGTACTTTTTATGATAAAATTCTGAAATTTTGTGCATCACCTTATTATAGTGTATAGGGCACATTTTACTCATTGGAAATGTTTTTTGTACGGGGGGCCGTATAAAAAATATGCCGTATATGCAACCTAGGCTCAATCTTTTTGGAAAAAATGAATCCATCTGTTTGGCAGGACTAAATTTGCCAACCCTATAGAGGTTGAAAAATTGTAACAAATAGCAATTTTTTTCCTGTAATTACTAGTATCGTCTATGATATGCTAATGAGTATGTAATAAGCGCATAACCAGTCCATGGATGATGTTATCTGCAATTACAGCGCAATTCGAATCAATATTCTACTTAGAGATTGCAACTGTACTGAATACTTAAATTCAATATTGATTAATACAAATTTCTATCGACCTTTTAACAAAATGTTTCTAAATTATTGTCATCAATAACTCAACTCTATTACGATTTTAAAATATCTAAAATTTAATGCTGCTGTCATCCGCGTTCCGTATAGTACTGCACATCCTTGAAATTAATCTACATAAGCAAAGCATATATGTGTATATTCCTAATGTAAGGATAAATTAATCTTTACCATTTAACAAAATGTTTCTAAATTATTGTCATCAATAACTCAACTCTATTAGGATTTTAAAATATCTAAAATTTAATGTTGCTGTCATCCGCGTTCCGAATAGTACTGCACATCCTTGAAATTAATCTACATAAGCAAAGCATGTGTATATTCCTAATGGTAAGAATAAATTTAATCTTTACCATTTAATAAAATATTTCTAAATTATTGTCATCAATAACTCAACTCTATTACGATTTTAAAATATCAAAAATTTAATGCTGCTGTCATCTGCGTTCCGTATAGTACTGCACATCCTTGAAATTAATCTACATAAGCAATGCATACCTGTGTATATTACTAATGGTAAGGATACATTTGATCTTTACCATTTAACAAAATGTTTCTAAATTATTGCCATCAATGACTCAACTCTATTATGATTTTAAAATAGTTAAAAGTTAATGCTGTTGTCATCCGCGGTCCATATATTACTGCACATACCCCGTGGCAGTCCGTAAATTAATATGCATAAGCAAAGCATATCTGTGTATCTTCCTAATGGTAATGATAAATTTAATCTTTGCCCTTTTGCTATAACTCCGGTTTCTTCGTTAAACGCCTTTGGATCTCTGCATCTGGCCTTATGCCAATGGTTGCAATCTAGACATATGGTCACGCCCTCAGTGAACGAGACCTTATGCGTTTGCATTTTTTAAGAAATGCCAGGAATCACACGAGGCACGTTTGCTATTTTTTTACATCGAAGGAAATAAGTTAATTAGAAATCTGGAAAATAAGTGGCGAAAATGGGAAGCTTTTTCAGTCAAATAAAAGATAATTTCACATAACTTGATGCAATGTTTTGAAACAAACAGCAGTTGTATTGACTCGTAGCAAAGCTTACTACAATTAATATCTATCTATTATATATACTAATTGTCAAGTCGCCGTCTCTCTTTCGCGCTTTAGATAGAGACTTTAGAGAAAAACCGAATAGATAAAGACTATTCGGTTCTCGGGTTGGCCAATCGTTCGATAAAAACCTCTTGGAAATATCGAATTTTTCAAACATGTTCGACACAAGGGGTACTCCACCCTAAAACGTGTCGAAGAATGAAATAATAGAAAATCATATTTCGTAATGAGATAGAGGCTTCAAATTTGGTGTATGTTCAATAGAAAAAAGAGTGCACTTTCAGTTTTCCAATATTTGCTACCGTAGGGGTGCCGCACACCAAAATATTCGATTTGACGAATAAATGAGAAACGCCTTCTTTTATACAGATAGGGGAGCTTGAAATTCATTACAAGAGTCAATCGATCGATTAAATCTCGAAGAACAATTGAATATATCAAAAACGTTTAGTAGAAAGGGCTCTGCACACCAAAATATTCGAAACATGAAATGATAGAAGAAACATACTTCACTATGTGATAGAGACTTAAAATTAACGTAAGAAAATTTGAAAGGAGCACAGTGTACAATTTCCGTTTTTCAATATTTGCTACTTTAGAGGTGCTGCATACCAAAATGTTCGATTCGTCGAATGAACGATAAACACCTTCTAGTAAAATGGAGACTTGAAATTTGTTATACGGGTCAATCATTCTATGAAACCACCGGGAAAAATTGAACTCTTCAAAACTGTTTTATTGAGGGGGTGCATCACTCAAACGTTCCAAACGCGATACGATATAAAAACGTACTTCACTATAAAATAAAACTAACAGAATAGGTCGTAGAATTCAAAATAGGAAGAATACTGTGTTGTAATATTTTACATTTTAGGAATGTCACACGCGGAAATGTTCAATTGGACAAATAAATGAGAAATTCCCACCCGAAAGTGCGAATTTACATTTGGTGTTCTGGAAAAAAGTTCGTTAAAACCCACTGGAAAAGTCGAAGTATTTAAAAGTTCACATTGTTCGGGGTTTACTTTCTGTAAGACAGTTGATTTTCAACTGGTATTCGGCTATTACACACTAATCCCCAAGTGTCCGTCCCTTTATTTATCACGCCTTTTTCACTTGTCAAATAAATAGAGCCTTGAAATTTGGTATACAGGTCAACTGTTTGATAAAAGCTCTTGAAAAATGGATTTTTTTTAAATTGCTGAGTAGAGAGGGTTTGAGAAGGAAAATATACAAAAGCATATTATACATAGAGATAGAAACTTTAAATTTGGTTAATGGTATTATACTAAAAAAAATAATGTGCACAATTTCAGATTTTCAATATTTGCTACTTACCAAAATGCCGCTTAGCAAAATGTTCCATTTGCCGAATTCGTGAAAATTGCGCCTTCTTTTAAGTAAGATAGAGACTTGCCATTTTGTGTACGGTTCAGTTGTTTGATAATCTTCCCCCGAGAAAAATCGAATTTTTAAAAATCTTCATTAAAATGTGTGATCCAAATCAAAACGTTCGATATGCTAAATGGTAGATAAACATACTTAGGGATGAGATAGAGATTTCAAATTTGATGGGTCGGTTGATAGTTTGAAATAAAGAAAGTGTACAATTTTCTGGATTTTTGACTCCCCGGGGGAAGGAAAAATTGAGGGTTTTCGAAAAATCCTTCCACACCCTCCAGAAGCCCCCTCCTCCTGGTGACCGGGGCGACTGAATCTTTGCGTACGAATAGAATCGAAGACGGTGCAGAACATAATGAAAGCGATTTCTCTCCCCCACCCTCTAAGGCAATTTTATATCGTAATATAAAAATCGGAGAGGTTTAAAACGCATAAAAAGTATATATTTTTTAAACATTCATTAAAATTCGTTTATTTCTTGTATGGACTCCACTCAAAGTGTGTTTAAAAGAGAAATTGTCCATGTTTTCGATGGTGTCGATATAAAATGATATTTTGTTATATGTGATGATATTTCAGGTGATATTTATATTGTAATGATATTTTAGGTGATATTTATACTGTGATGATATTTTAGGTCGCCAAAAAATCGATCTGTGTAAACAGCGGCCTAAATTGGTGTAAAACATAAAATAACTAAAAAACTAATTCGAAATTTTAAACAAATAACACCGATGTGCAGCCATGTACGTCGAGACGTATTTTTGTACTAAATTTCATGATTGTACGACGCCTAGATTTCATGCTAGAGTCTACAGAGACTGACGCAGATACACGCAGATGTCTTCCCTTATTATCTAAGATAAATCGTCATATCCAAAAAACTAGGATTAGTACAATTCTATAATTTGGCTAAATGTTTCTCAGATGACGTTTAGCATTCTAAACAAAAACGTTTAGCATTCTACCAAAAATGTTTTCTCGATTCCAAAAGAAAATTAAATTTTTATAATTTTTACTTTCTCATACTATAGAATAAAATATAGAGAAAATATTGCTTTCATGAAAACTTTCGATTTCGGGATTCTGATGCCATTATATGTTTTAGGACCTCCTGAACACGCTTTGACTGTTTTCAGAGATATGTCCATCTGCCTGCCTGTCTATCTGTCTCTGATCAATTATTTGTATACACGTTAGTCACCCCAAATATTAATGGATTTTCACGAAACTTTATATCCGACGTTGTGATCGAAAAACTAGAACTAGATAGAATTTTTTGAAATTGAGTGAAAAGTTCGAAATTTATTCGAACTTTTATATTTTCTTAATATGGCAGCATAGGAAAAAAGGTGATATAATCATGCCTAAATTGGGTTATTTACATATCATTGTCCAAGAATCTAGTTTCAATCCCTATAGTGAAAAGTAGCTGCAATACAATTTTTGTGCTCATGACATCTGAAGTTACTTCCTCGGAGGAGTACAATGTCAACATTGGTATCAATCTAAAGATATTTTCAGGTCCTTTAAAATGAAGATTTAACATGCTATAATTTTTCAAACTCATATGTTGAGTTTAGTCAATTACTGAAGTATAATAGAAACGGTACATGTATATCTTCTAATATCATTTTAGCGTTTTTATTTCGCATATGTTCATCCAATTTCATAGCGCTTGCATTTTAGCATATATTGATCAAATTTCATAATTTTTGTAAATTTGTTTACAAACAGGACCAGGATGCCTGTGAAGACAATTTTGTATAGCGAAAACAGAGATTCTTATACTTCATTTTAGAAGAATTAAATTACATATTTGAATACAATGTTTTGAATAACAATGCCATTTAGCATACTATAGGAATTTCTACATAATTGTGGATTTTAAGGTCCTTTGTATTACATATTCCGTACGAAGAACTGGTATACTGCTAGTATTTTAATATATGAAATAAATTTCCTATTGCGGATGATGCCAATATGTTTTCCCCCAATGGCCAGGCAATTGACCCTTTCATCATTCGCCCCTACACCGGCCAGAACCGTGAACCTGTTAGCCGTCATATGACGTTGCCCCAGCACACCAGTGGGGGTCGGAACACATCGTGCTCAACGACACAACATCCATGCCTGAAGGTGGGATTGGAACCCACAACGCGGCAGCCGAACAATGGCTAGAAAACGCTTGCCTTTGACCGTTCGACCACCGCGTCGGCTGATGTCAATATTTATATTTGTCAATTTAGAGTTACGAGAAATATAAGTTAATTGGTATTTCGAAATATTTTTACATGTCGGCATCCACCATATGTACAATTCAACGTTAAAAACATTGTGCAGCGGACCTTATACATATTTCATTCACTGTGAAAGAAGTAAATGCATATTGCATTATATAATTGCATTATATAAAGCCATGTGCTGCCTACATCCGATTTGTTTTTTATATATGGACTATAATGTCTTACAGATGAATTCAATAGTTTCAGTTGTCGAATAAAATATAAGTTAATTTGGTACTTCAAAGTATATTTACATGTCGTCATCCAGATAAACGCCAATTGTGAGTGTACTTTTCACCGTTAAAACATTGTGTCATGGATATTGTCCATCATTATTTCGTATTGAAAGAAGTAATGTCATTGCATTATATAGAAAAAGTCCCTGCATTATGTAGGAAAAGTCATTTCATTATATAGGAAAATGCATTGCATTATAGAGGAGAAGTCATTGCACTATATAAGGAAAGTCCTTGCATTATATAGGGAAAGCCATTGCATTAGAGAAAGTCATTGCGTTATATAGGGGAAGTCATTGCGTTATATAGGGGAAGTCATTGCATTATGTAGGGAAAGTCATTTTATTATATAGGGAAAGTCATTATATTATATAGGGAAATTCATTGCATTACATATAGAAAGTCATTAAGTTATATCTAGGGAAAGTAATTTGCTGCCCACATCAGATTTTTTAAGAGTTGTTTATAAAGGGTTTGTTTATGACCCTTAAAACAATCTGATGAGTAGTTCCTAAAATGCATTAAGGATTTCTCTGTTTATACACAAGCTTTCTTTAATAGAGAAATAGATTCTTGTTTATAATGAAGTGCTTTGTGAAATATATAGACTTTATGATGTTGTGTGAGTATAAAAACGGTAACAAAAAAGAAAACAGAATAATATGAATCGATGTTTTCATGATGCTAAAAATAAAACCGGAAATTAAATATTTTCCCATTATTCTGTGTGTTATATCGTGGGCGTCACCAATACTGTGTCTTTCAAAGTTTAGAAGATATGATATTTATCATCTATAAAGTTAATGCAAAATTATTTACAAATATTTGCATATCAAACACAACATCTATCTTCGAAGAGATTTAAGCATTTAGGCATAATGTGTATTTATGACGTGTAATTGAAATACTACTAAAACAGGCAATTACTTTTCTCAATAAAGGAAAATAAGTTTTGTCGAAAACACTTTTCGGATAAATTGTAAATGTTGCTAGACTCTTATGAATTTCTAGATTCTGTCCTTTGGGCAAAATCGATTAAACTACTTTTTATACGAAACTATTCAACCGATTGACCAAAAATTTGCATACATATAGAATGATATGCTGAGCTGAAAATAATGTTTCTACGTTTTGTTTGAAAACTTGAGCGTGGAACGCATTAAATACTCATGCGTACTTTGCTCTAGATTATATATCTCAAAATTTTTGTATGCGCATCCAATTTCATACAAATACAGAATACTAAAGGAATATGTAAAAATGCGCATTTTGTATTATTTTGCATAATAAAAGAAATTGATTATCTCTCTCTCTCTCTCTCTCTGTGTGTGTGTGTGTTGCCTGTAGCTTCGGACAGCTGCGAAATTTGGTACTGGGTTAGCTGAACTCCCGGTTTGACAGATCTGGTTGAGTTTTCTTTTTTAAATTAGTTTTTAGTTTTATTACATTAAAGCATGATTTTGAGCGATTTTCGCACATATCGGTTCCTTAGCGATCGAAAATATGATCACAGAATTTTCATCTTGTTGCCATCGGAAAGACAGTAGAACATTCATTCTAACGATCTTGAAACTGAATCCCTAGGACAGTTCTTTATATTTATTTACTTATTTTAAATACACCGAAATATACATGCTTTAGTTAGGTTATATGATTCTTACTTTTCGAAAATAAAATTAGTCCAATTCCAAAGTTTGTCAAACATGGGTGTATATCTTAGCATTCTAATAATTTCATTTTAGTTACTTTGCTTTTTGATTTTCTGTGAATTTTCAAACAAAAAATTAAAGAATAAAAGCGTTGCAACTGGAGCTTCCTTAACCCCAGCAACTTAGAGCTCCTTTATAGGAACCTTAATTGGAACCAACGTCATAACCTGTCCTTTGCTATGGAGAAAGAATGACGCATGTATCATAAACGCTTTGTTGGGTTTTCGGCCATTTCGAGAAGACGAGAAATATAACATGGGAGGACGGGGCTCTACTACGCCTTTTGAAAATTGAATGAATGAGTTCAATTAATCCCTGCTTTAAATCCCGGACATTTTCATTCCGGAATAAAAGTTTTCTATTTTTTTTATGAATCTGAATGTATTCAAATTAACTTTTATACTTAAACTTTTATACCTTTCTGCAAATACTTCTTTCTGAATACGACTTTTTGTCGTGCGCCTCATGCGTACGTCCATTTTCATCCTATACACTGTACATTTTATCCAATGCACCCTAAATTTAATATTACATTTGATTAGTTAGATTATGTAATGCAAATGTGAAAAATAACAAATATGAGAAATGTTTTTCCGACTAAAATTTCAATAAAAAAATGAAAATACAAAAATTTTTATAAAGACATTTCCGCTGGTTTTTCACACTATATATTCGAACGTATGAACAATTTCAATAAGTACAGATTACTAAGTAACAACATTTATAATCTTCCATTTGAAACAAGAACTGGAAAATACCTCCGGTAGAAACCTATTACTATTTGTTGAAACATTTCTTCACATTTAAGTTTACTTTGTCATCTATTCTATTAAAAGTCCCAAAACCTTATATGTATGTATATGTGTATGTACCTCCTATTTCTGAAGCTCCTACTTGTCCTAAGACCTTGCGTTTTTTTTAATGTAGCTATCAATGCCGAAATGAACGCAAAATTTTAGAAAATTCGAAAAATTTAATAAATTTTGATATATTTATAACAACCTCTCTTTCGGGAAAGTGGAGGGGGACAACTAAAAATATATTTAATTTACTTTAAGTGAGTTACTTTAAATGGTGCTTTAAGTGTGCAAAGATTCAGCCTCTTAGGTCAACGGGAAGGGGGATCTGGAAGGAGACAAAAACACGTTCGGCACGTTAGACAATAAAATATAGTGATATTAAATATTGCATGGTGTGCTTCATATTAAAATTAATGTTGATATATGTTACAGTTTGTGCGCCACATTTTAATTCTTGCTTACATTTAAAGATTGCCACCGAAATATATTTTGCGAGCATAAGACTGAAAAAAGTAGGAATAGGAAATTAGAACACAAGAAAATTCTTATTTTCAAATTTGCACGATTAGGGAGCAAATTATCATTATTAAAGATTATTTTTAATTCAATTGTTTATTATTTACTAGAAAATGCACCTGGCGGTCGAGTTGTAGCGCTCCCATGTAGGAAGTTTATTTGTTTGTTAATTTTTCGTTATAAGCGGGCGTATTGATAAAGCGTCCTTTGGTTTTCAAGAATTAGCTATATGTTTCGGTGAAAAAAATCTAACGAACGCTTTAATAATGCTCTCCGTTATAACAACCACAACGACAACGAAAAAATCCCGTCGAAGCACATCATTCGGTGCCCTGAAATACCTGCATACCAAAATTCATAGACGTACGACGCTTAACTTTTCCGCTGCAGACTGTACATACACTCATATTATCTTCTATTATTATGTATATCTTTACCCGTGCACAGTATCTGCGCTCTAGGCACCTGTGAAATTATTTAAAATAGGACTCCGAAAATGACAATTAAATTGATTTTAAGCAATTTAATTGGTTCTCTTAACAAATTAATTGGCTCTCTTTGCATTTCTTCTTTGGCTGAAACTTATTTCAATATTTTCTTTGGCCCGTCGAAATCTATCAGCTTCATATATCTACAAAAATAAGCCATTAGTTACAAAAATCAGGTCGACATAGGAGAGTCAAACACCCCAAACTACCTCTATTTGAGTTGCGAAGCTAGATTTTGAACTCATTTTTATCTATCTTGTAACAATGGTTACTATATACTCATGTTTGTAAAAAATTGCGAAACTATGAAGGAATCACGCGATTAAACTGAAGCTTAAAGCAAATGCAAAAATGTGTGCTTGTGAATGATTAGAATTTCAGAGTCATCGCGGTGCGTGGGCAAAGCGCCCTCAGAACTGCTGTTTTAGCCGTATAAATAGAGAGCTGTAGAGGGACGTTGAAAATAGTCTATGGTTGTCTGCCAGCGGTAAATGTTTCATGAGAAGTCACTATGCCTCTACGGCGACAGAGGATGCCATATGAGCAAGTTAGAGTTTGAACGGGGACGAATAATCGGCCTTCGTGAAGGGTTTTTTTTCTTATAGTGCAATATCAGGTCATATAGAGCGCAATGCCACGGCAGTGATGCGAGTGTGAAAGCGGTGGACTGAAGAAAACCGGACGAGTCGCAAATCCGGCAATGCACGACGAAGAGTTACGTCAACAAGAGATGATAGACACCTCATCCGCATGGCAGTGATGTACCGTACAGCTTCATCTCGATAGTTGGTAGCTGGATTTTTATGGTCGGCGTCTCGCGCGTGACGCTCGTCCTGTAGCTAATGTAGCTGAACTTTGAGTTCAGATAAAAGCAATCTGGAGTACTCTTACTCAGGTTCAAATTCAAAATCTGTTTGGTTCCACGTTGTATGAAAGCACTTATTGCAGTTCGTGGTTGCTTCACTAAATACTGATTTCCGACATGCAATATTATTTTTTGGTTTGTAAATTTAATCGTTTATTTGTATCAATACAGGTCATTTGTGGAATAAATTCCATTCAATTCTGATGATTCCTTCATGGTGTTGGAATTTTTGCAAACGTTTTACTTTTGCGTTGTCACGTGTTAAAAGGACACGCGTCGGGAAAAGAAAATGTAGCCCATTGTTGGCGGTAAATGACCGATTTGAACACATTGAAAAAGTCTTGAAATTTAATTTTAAAAAATATAATTAAAAATTTGGAAAAAATGACTTCAAGGTGCAACAGTTCAGATCTAGATGCTAGTGAAAAACCTCATACCTGTAAGTGCTGTAGATATCTCTCGGCATCACTGACAAAGAGACAAGCAAACGGATTTTTTCTCTTATTAATATGGATTGGTCAATTATAAACTAATCTAAAAGATGCCCCCTTTTATGGTTATACCTTGAATTCATGTTATCAGAACTTTACTTATCACCAGAAATTTCTTTTATAAGTTAAATCGTTTTATCTCTCACTTTATCTTACACCATGTACTACTTTTCGTCGTGGATATATTTTTATAGTTCTGTAGTTTTATTGGTATTTATTTTCAACTCAGTAGTAATGTTTATCAATTTATGGCTTTTTAAGAATCATAATAAATAATATTTTGTATTTTTATTCACTCTGAAAGTTATTTTTCATTCTGTTTAAGAAATATTTCATTGTTTTGATACACGTTACATTATTACAAGAAAGATCAATCATGCTTAAAGCATTGATTATGAAACACTTTCCAACTTCAATGCAATTTTATTTAAACATCTCTAAAATGCAATACATTCCTCGGTAATATTTTGAAACTTATCACAATACTACATTAATTTATTATATTTGAAAACTTAAACCTTCATCGAAAAAAATGAACTTCATTTAAATGACGGCATTGAAATATAAATTGCCTGGTTTAAACATCTCTAAAATGCAATACATTCCTTGGTAATAGTTTTAGAATTATTATAATACTACGATAATTTATTATATTTGAAAACTACATCGGAAACAACTGAAATTCATTCAAATGACGTCATAGAAAAAATAACACGCCTGGCTCTCTCTATAAAAGCAGCATTTCATTCATAAACAATCTCCCATTCATTTCATTCATCACAATACTAAAATAATTTATTTTATTTAAAAATTAAGACCATGGAGCTACAAGTAATTAAACTCTATGCTTAAAACTTCATCGAAAAAAATCGTCCTTCTCTTTCTAAAATCAATGAATATTTCATTCATATCAGCCATGCAGACTTCATGAGCTATATGATTTTGTGTTAAAGAAATGCAGCAATTCTAATACAACTCATTCCACATATTTTGCTGATTCCATTTTATATAAGTGAAAACTAGGCTTCGTTGTAGAAATAATCAAATTTGAATGATCATTTAAATTCAAATATATTGTAATTGCGTTGTTTCAGTATGTAGATGCACAGAATTTAAGCAAGAATATAATTGTTTTAGGACGGATACAACACTCAATATGAATTAAAAAGAACTTGTCTCAAAATCACGATTTTGAGACAAGATGGATGCCAGATTTCATTTTGAAGTGGGTCACGTGATCTTTTCATATCATGCTAACGTGATCGCTTCATATAAGAGGTGTAATTATTATTTTAATTTTTATTTAAAAAACTACTGTATATATTACGCTGAATTTTTTTTACATATTTTATGGAACAATTTGAATATTACCTAACATTTTCGAAGCAATTAGTGAATTTTAAATCCGCTTAAGAATGTTTGAAAAATTAGGTCCCATAGGGTTCAATATATTTCATTTTTTCAACCCGGGTTCAATCCAAAACAAATTGGAAGATGTTATTTATTTGTATTCCCATAGGCCCGACAGACCGTCTGAACAACATACTAAAATGTCATTTTGATTAAGTCATTTTTACGGCAGTTATCGTGCTAACGGACAGACAGACAGACAGACAGACAGAATGAATGAGCAAAGTCATAAACACTTTTCAACTTTATTGTAAAGTGTTAAAAAGCGGGAATAATATAGCTGAAAGCGGATTTGTAATTGGAGCCCGCTCTTAAATGTAAGAAGGCTCGCTATATGTAGGTTCGATGAGTAGGAATTTTTAAAATCGCTATTCTAATACTAAAACAAATACCCGTTGCCCGGGATTCAAGATATAAACATATAGTTAACATTACAACAGACTAACAGCACATTCTCGAAAACCAAAGAACGCTTTAAAAATACGCACGTTTAGAGTAAAAAGTAAAAGATACATGTTGTCACGTTACAATTTGAGATAACGTATTCCTCTTTTCCATGAAATCCGTAGCAACGAACACCGCCCCAGTTTTATAGATTCTCTTTAAAAATTCATAGACAATTCAGAAATTCAGTAAGTTGAAAAATATTAAAAACCCAAGATATTCAGTTAGGACTTCATGACGTTAGGATCTGCTGAATTTTCAATTCGCCGATGCTCAAAGATACAATTGAAATTGCATAAATTACGCTTATTTCCATGAATTCCTACGGATTCTATTCAATACCAACCCGTAAAAAGAACTTTCTTCAATCTTTCCGATGGATGATGAAAACGCCAATTCCAAGATGAAAACGCCTTGATACTATTTTCCATCATTAAGGGACCTATTTATGTGAAAGAAAATGCTTCGTTATGTCTAGGGACCTGACTTGTCGCATCACATTCTTTGCTGTGGTTAGCTTATATTTTGAACACGAATCTACCGTCTCTGAGGTGATGTTTGTGTGTGTTATTTTTTCACAGGATATTCATGAACAGTTAGTTGCTTTTTGATGAGGATTTTGCATGCGAGTATGAATAAGTCATTGTGTTGGGACTCATAAGTTGCCAAACGCGCGCAATTTCTATTTACGTGGTAGACAGACATTCAATACCCAAAACTTTGTTCTGTGAATTTTGTACGTTGTGAAAGAAGTAAATTATTAACATCTTTTAATATACGGATTATATTGGTTGGCAACATTTCCACTTGACAAGAAAATATTAGTTTTGCATGTTGTCATCCAGAGCAGCGACAAATGTTAGTACAAATTTTAACGTTAAAAATATTATGTCATGGATCTTATACTTTATTAGGCAATATTGAAGGTTCAGGGGAGATTGAATGTTATTTGAGCATGTGTAATAGTTTATATATTTACAAGTATTCAATCTTTTCAAAGACAGAAAAAATTACATTTGTAAAAAGCCTTGCTACCTCAACCGGGAATCGAACCCAGGATCTCCAAACTGGACAGCCGACGCTTTACAGTTGACCTGCTGGGACGAAATTGCAAGATCTTCTCGTCAAAGTGGACTCTGTATCCTCTATCCTCCAATGTCAAATTGGCGAGCAACTGACAATCTGATTGTCCACTTCCTGCTATTTTTACCTCAGGTATTCTCCTACTATTACTATTTTCACCCAGGTTAGTATCCTGCGTAGTCGTTATCCTCTCAATTTGAAATCGACGCTCAATCTTCCAGAGTCCACTTAATCCGTACTAGTTGTACTATGGTCACTTTCAGACCCCCAACATCTTTGAACTAACCTACAGGGTTGATTTGTTCGGCCGCCATTGTAAAGACCCTTGCTGCCCCAACCGGAAATCGAACCATGGATCTCCGAACTGCCCAGTCAATGTTCTACCGTTGAGCTACTGGAACGAAATTTCAAGCTGTTACCGTCGAAGTGGATTCTGCACATTCTTAAATTAGTTGCAATTTTTAAAAAAGGTTTTTTGTTTAACAATGTGTGGTTCATAGTGTCAAGTTTATCTCTCCTCCTTTGTCGATTCTATAGATGTACAAAGTTTCAACTTTTGAAGTTACCTAGTGTATTTCGGAATATCTGGAAAGGCCCATACTCGTTATTTATAGACTAGCTATCTGTAAAATCTGTTGAGATACGAATACAGTGGTTTCTAGAAATCGGTTTTTAGCTTCAATCTCTTCATCTAATGAAATATGTAACTTTATTTTTTGACGTAGCATAGGCGAGGTTTAAAATAACAGTCAAGTCATCATAGGACAGCAACATTTGTCCCTGCCTTGATTGCCAGAACGCGCGAAGGATTAATAAGAGCGTGAGGCATCAAACGACTGTGCAGATGAAAGGAGTGGAAAAAGAGGCCGCAGTTTCCTTCTTGTCTGTCTCTGCGCGCTCACGGGCTGAAGAAGGTGTGTGGAGGGGAGGATGTGTGAGATGATAAAAATCAGGTTTCAGAAGTGATGTATAACCGTCGCAAGTCGTGTTTTTCTATTGTAAAATATATATCTAGGGATAGTAAAAATTTGATAATGATAAATTCAACACATAGACATTTTATCTGTATTTTTTTTATTTAGTCAGTTTAACTGTACTTTTTTATTTAAAATGAATGACGTCAGTAATAGAATCTTAACATAAACAATTCTCTAAATACTTATTCTAAAGATGTTCAAAAATGGGAAAACGAATGCTATTATTTGCTGAACATCAAAATGGGCTTTTGTGAGATATTATTTTCTTCGCTTCGTATTTTCAATCTAAGATGAAAAAGAAAATTTACAAAATAAATACGTTCACTTTGAGTAAATGAGCAACCATTTTGTATATATTTTCAATAAAATAAAATGAACACCACTTTTCAGAAGTTAATACGAGCTATTCTCGAGAAACTCAAAATGTTTATATTCCACAGGGAACACGTGTTATCTTTTGAATTACAAGTGATTTTCATAAAACTATTGGCTTTTCGTCTATCTCGCTTTGTCTCCAAAACCGTTATCCTAACTCTCCACCACTAGCACTGTGATTATTTTTATTCGATCAGAAACGGTCCCTTCACCATAGATAAAACTAAGATGTACACTCATTGTCCTTTCCTTACAAAGTTATTGGGGCGCTTAAGGATTTTTCTAGGAACCCTGTACCAGTATAAATATTGCTTACTTGCAAGTAATATCATGCGTTGGATACATTTTTTAAAAGTAATTATCTCCTTCAGATTTTGCCAAGTTTTGAAATAGTTCTGCTCATCGAGTTTTGATAACTTTTCATTAAATTCGTAGCTATTTTTTAAGCGCTGCAGTTACCTGAGGAGCTGTGTGGGTTGATGTGTTCGCTTAAATGAATGGGGCGATAGTCACCTTCACGCTGATGACGTTAGCATGTTCTATTTGCTTAAGGCTTAAAGAACTTCTGGGTTTTGACATTTTCTCTTTGTTTTATCCTTTTAAATATGTTCTCCAAACACACTGTGAGAGAAATACTAGTTCTTAAATAGCCCCACGGCCTTTATCGTAGATAGCAAATGGAATTAGTTTTATGCCCTGCTGGAATTTATGAGATTATTTTCCTTTGTAGCGGAATAACAGGTTAAAATAGAAATGATTTGATTTTCGTTTATGTAATTACACGCCTGTAAATCTTTATATATTTATATTGCAACTAGTATTTAAGCCTGCCAAAAATAGGGGCAATATAGGAATAGAAGCACTCTTAAATTATTTAAGAGTGTAATTAATGCAATCTTGAACAATTTTAATAAGTTGCGTTTATTTTTAATATGTTTTATTTTGGTTAACAATGTATGGCGCTTAACGTAAAAATAGTCAGTTGTATTAGAAAATTGTTCAGTTAGGATCTTCCTTGTGGTCGATACTATAAATATGCAAAGTTTCAGCATTCTAGAACTATTTTAGGGGTTGGGAAGGCTTTCCAACATCTTCTGTCAGCACCTGGGTGAGAAATGGAAAACACGATTTCGTTGTGTTCTGTCCCGTGGTCGATGGTTTTAATAAATGTGCAAAGATTCAGCTTTACAAGTTACTGGGGAGGGGGCATTTGGAGGGTCTGTAAAGGCTCAGATACCCTCCCCATTTTGTCCGCAAGAAATCGATTATCCGACTCTGTTATGTTCTGTCCTGCGGTCAGTACTTTAAGTTTGTAAAGATTCAATATTTCAGGTCAGTGGTTTATAAAGTGGGGTACGGGGTACACGAGTAATAGGTGTGTTATGTATGGACTTGTAATAGGCGAATTATGCATGAACTTGCAATTGCGTGTTTTATATGGACTTGGATAGGTGAGTTATGTGTGGATTTGCAATAGGTGAGTTATGTGTGGATTTGCAATAAGTGAGTTATGTGTGGATTTGCAATAGGTGAGTTATATGTGGATTTACAATAGGTGAGTTATGTATAAACTTGCCTTAGACATGTTCTGTATAGACTTTCAATAGACGGATTATATATGAACTTTCAATAGGTGAGTTATGCATGAACTTGCAATAGGCGTTTTCTATATGGACTTTGAATAGGCGTGTTCTGTATTGACTTGGAATGGGTGAGTTATGCATAGACTTGCAATAGGTAAGTTTTGTATATGGACTTGGAATAGGCGATTTATGCATGGACTTACAATACGCGTGTTCTGTATGGACTTGTAATAGGTGAGTTATGGATGAATGTGCAATAGGCGAGTCCTCTGTACACGAGCTTGGATAGGTGAGTTATGTATGGATATCTTTATGCTATTGCATCTTTGTTTAGATTTAGCTCAAAGCCTCCCAAAATTCATGCAAATGGCAAGTATTCTTACTGATATTGCAGGTACTGGTTACAGAGTGTATTGGCTTAGTAACAAGGTACTTAGGCAATAAAAACTATTATACAAGATATTTATTATCGGACTGCCTGGGTCTCAACAACAACAACAAGATATTTATCTGACACAATTTAGTTATTGGCAAATGACTGTCTTAGGAACGCTACAATAAGTAGCACTTACATGCACAGCAAACTGAAATATAATAAGCAAAACTTACATGCACCGCAATCTGAAATACAAGGTATGCGAAATATTCAGCAACAATGAATATTTAAATTGAATATTATATTAAGTCAGCAACAACGAATATTTAAATTCGAAAGATAATATTATCACTTACATTGACAAGCAGTATAGGTGCCATCGTGTTACACACCCTAATAATATGGCTTTTAGAAAGTTAATTATTGTCTTCCATACAAGCGTTACTACTGTTGATTACTACTAATTAGACAACGCTCAGCAACTTATTAATTGGATTTTTTCGTCTCTTTCGCTTTGTTGCCGAGTTAGAAATTCTAACTGATTAAATCCTCCGCTAGAGTCACTGAAATCAATTTTAATCGACCCCTTTACTACAGACAAAGCTAATGTGCACACTCATGGATTTCCTCTTACAAAGTTATTGTGATGCCTAAGGACCTTCCTAGGAACACTTTATTTATAAAAAAAATCTGATGTGGGCAGCGCATGACTTTCTGTAGATAATAAAATTACTTTACTTCTTTCAATGCGAAATTATGATGCAAAAGATCCATGGTACAATGATATTAAAGTTGAAAATGCATTGATATTGAGCATTTTTTTGGATGACAAGTTGTAAAAATATTTTAAAGTACCAATTTAACTTATATTTGGCGCAAATATAACTTGACAATTGGAAATATTGCTAACATATGCTAAGCGATATACTCATTTACTTTATATTAAAATACGTTAATCATTATTAATTCATTAATTTGGCGTCATTTTCGTAAATTTAGAGCCAGTTTTGCCAATTTGGCGAGTGACATTTTCGTTAATTTTGCACTACATAAAAATTCGTCAAGTTCGCAACATTTCTCCGAATTTGTCTCCAACTTCGTCCCTAAGTGTTACATTTTTGATAATCTATATAAATAAAATTGAAAATCTGTCTGTCTGACTTTTTGTCTCATCATCACGGGAGAACTGCTGAACCGAATTTGATGAAACTTTTTGGGTAACTTTGTAATAGCCCCACTTAAGTTTATTCAAGGTTTTGAATTTCTAAGACCATGAGTTGTCGAGATATTGATGAAGAACATAACTTCTTCCTAGGAGTTCTACTCTCTAACTCCCAGGTTCCTCCAAACGAAAATGTTGAAAATCGTTTGTTTAAAACGAGAAAGTGAATTAAAACTTTATCTTTGAGTTTGGTGGGATATTTTTGCTCTAATTAGTCACTTTCTGAAACCATGAATTACTTGTAGCATGAATTTAAAGGGAAAAATCTATCACCATGGGTTTTTTTCACAAGCTTTTACTCAAGAATGAAAAGTTTTAAGAAAGCAAAATGACTCTTTAATTATTAGTATTTTGTGAGGACGATTCTATCTTATATCATGTTGTTCGGCAACGCAATTCAATTAAAGGTGTTTGTTAATGGTTATTATTATTTCTTCGATTTGAATAATAAATAAATGGATATAAAAATATATCTTATAAATGAATGGTTTAATTTTTCTTTTATTAATATTAATTGCGGACTGCATACATCACTTTTATTTATTTCGGCAAAGAGTTTTCAAGCTTATATATTGTGTTTCGCTAATAAACTCATATATTGTGTTTAGCCAATAAATTTATTTAGTCGATTGTTGAAACAGAAAAAGAGTAGAGCTGGTATATCTTCCAATACAATTTTAGTGTTTTCATTTAGTATATACAAACGGAATCAGGATGTTTTATTCATATTTGCAAATTCAGAGCTACGAATTTGGCGGGATATCGCTAACTTGGCAACCTTTCTTAAACGTTGCCAAATTGACAGAAATGTCGCCAAATTGTTAAAAACGAAGCAAATCAAAGAAATTTATTTTGTTTTGTTAGAAGAGAGTACTGAAATGATGTTTCGTTAGCATTTGTCTGTCAGTCCAACCATCCTACTTAGTAACACATTTAGCAAATTTTTAAAATGTTACCAAATTGATAAAAATGTTTGTAAATCCATAAAAATATCTTCTCCTTCGAACCAGACCGTCCGACCTACCAGACAGGTATAAGGTATCTGTTTGGACCGTCGAGAAGTGCCTCCCAATTTAGACCGGAACCCTGTGGGGGAGGCATCCACAGGGACCGTACAGTCCTTCCCCTCCGTCCGTCCCTGTAACGCTTGGCGAGAGATTTGGCGGTCTTTTTTTTTAATGTTGCGAAATTGATGAAAATATTGTCGAATTGCTATAAACGTTCTCAAATTGATAAAAATGTCCCAAAATTAATAAAAATATCGCCAAATTGAAAAAAATGATGCCAAATTAATGAAATTAATTTTGTTTTGAAGCAATAGTATTGTAATGATGTATCAGTAATTTTTGACTGTCAGTCCATCCTACTTGATAAAAAATTTGGCGACCTTTTAAAATGTGGTCGAATTATTCAAATATCGCCAAATTAACGAAAATATCGCCAAATCAATAAAACTGTTGTCAACTTGATAAAAATGACACCAAACCAATGAAATTAATTGCGTTTTGAAAAATGATATTCAGAACTTTTAAGTGTAAAAATGTTACGTTTAGTAACCAATCGCCATATTTCTCCCATCTGAAGCGAGGATGAAAATGGTGTCATTTATATGAGTGTGTCATTTATATGTGGTGTCAGTTATATGAGTGTTATTCACTGTAAAGATTTTTGTTGAATATTTAAATCCTGTACATGTCTTAAGCTAATTATTTACAACTTTTGATTTATATAGAACAAGTAATGTGCAAAACATAAACTTCTGTTTATCTGATATTTACATATTTCGAACATTTATCCCGCTACAGCTATAAAACCTGTTTATAGCTAAAAAATCAAATAAACTTTTAAATTCAGATCCCAAGGCTAGTTTTGCCCAAATGAGACCCGAGCTGAAATGCAACTCTATAATTTTGTATCTGGTCAATTCCACATATAAGTCTCATTTTTGCCCCAAAATAAATATACAGATTATTGCCTGTTTTCAGAGGATTTAAAATTTTTAGCTTGTATATGTGTATTAGTAAAAAACTCCAGATTTCATATAACAATATCGAGGAATAAAAATGCACTACAAATGTAACAAACATCATAAGAAATTGATAAAGTTACATCAGTTACAAAAGCATGTTATGTCAGTTACAAAATATATTGTCATTTTTGAAATTATGGTTGATAAATAAAATATAAATAGGTATGCATTTAGTCTAGTTATTTAGTATTGCTTAAAAGCAAAAAACACCATTCTGGCTTTAACATTTTGATAGTTTTATACTTTTTACTGAATTAGCAATTACATCTGTGAAATACCAAGAACGGACCTGACCTACCATAATGGTTTACAGGTTTATTCCGTCACAGTGGTCGCCGTCCGTAGGACGACCCGGCAGTTCAATTGCGTTACGTCAGTTACGTAATTTTAAAATGAAGTTATAAAGATATATTCATAGCAAAAAATCATTTTTGAAAGTTGCTATATCATAGCCATAGGTAATAAATATTTTAAAGCATAAAGCTTTATCATTTTTAGTAAATGTTTCCTGGTATAAAGAATCCATAAATCTTGTATTGATTCTTACGTCACTTACAGTGGAACTGACAGTTACAGTGGAACTGACAGTTACAGTGGCAGTTACAGTGGAACTGATCTTCTAGTATCAAACAACCAAAATTCGTGGTATTTACATAGTAATAAAACAATCAATTAATTGCTTAGAAGTTCATAAGAAATTGTCCTATTTAGTTCTTATGTAACATTTCTAACAAAGACCACGTCTTAACAAAACTATCCTGTATTATTTATCTGTTCTATATCCTGTATTATAAATCACATGCGCTGTGTGATTCTAAAGTTTCGTACTATATGAAAGATAAGACTTCCGACTGCGTGGATCATATTTTAAACCCTATTCTCTCCCACTTCACGCCGCCTAATCCCAACCTCTTGAGTCCCTTGCGCGCCAGGTAACAAGGAACTGGCGGCGTCTCTTGTACTCCTCTCCGCTGTATTTGTTTCTCGTCTCGTGGTCCCTTCAATCCTTCGCTGGCGCCGGCGCTGGTATTTAAACCTCACATATGCAGCGTCAAAAAAGAAAGTTACCTGTTTCATTAGATAAAGAGATTGAAGTTAAACGACGCAAAGCCGATTTCTAGAGCTCGTTGTATTTATATCTCAATGGGATTTAAAACTAGTATAACATAAATTTAGGTGGTTTGTGGCCATGATTTTGGCTGTACGACCGGGTAACAAACTAGATCGTCTTGCAGCCCAGTTACAATCAGTGGATAATGTTGGAAATTTTAACTTTTTGGTTCATGTTTTGTTGCGTATTTTCTACAACTAAAAAAACACTGTGGTTTATCCGAATATTTTTAGTTTGGATTGTCACAGTCGTACTGTATTTTAACATTTGAAACCTTTCTGGTCTAATTATCTAAATATGACTGTAAAACAGTACATTTATCGAGGGAATGGAAATAATACATTTTTCAAAATCAATAGATGAAGGAAGGATGTCGCCAAGTTATAGAATTGTAAGTAGGTAAGGGAGTACAACAATTCAGGAACTGGCCTTAAGGGGGCCATAACGTTAGGAAAATGAAGTACTGCTTCTCTATCTTATTTTAGATTTTAAGTCATATTCCTAAGAGTTGCATGCATACATAATCAAATAAAAATATAACAAGAAAGATTAATCGTGCACAAAGCATTCATTATGAAACACTTTCCAACTGAAATGAAATTTTATTTAAACATCTCTAAAATGCGATACATTCAGCGGTGATATATTTTAAATTATCACAGTACTACAATAATTTATTATATTTGAAAGCTTTAAACTTCATAGAAGAAAATGAACTTTATTCTAATGACGTCATCGAAATATAAATCGTCTGGCTCTCTATGTAAAAGCAATAAATATTTAATTTATATCACATTTATTCCAGACTCCAGACCTAAATAATTTTCCGTAAAAGAGATAAGCAATTCTTATGCAACTCATCTTAGAGTCACTTGTTTACATTCTGCAGCCATTCAAATTAGGCAATAATCAAACTATGATGATCATTTAAACTAAAAAATATTGTAATTGCGTTGGCACAGAATATAGATGCACAGAAAATACGCAAAAATAAAACGGTTTTAGGACGGATGCAACACTAAATATAAATTTTAAAGAACTTTAAAAATCACGATTTTTACACTGGGAAAAATATGGATGCCATATTTTATTTTGAGGTGGGTCACGTGGTCTCTTTATATAATATTGGTGGAATTATTATTTAAATTTTTATTTAAGAAACTACCAAACATATTTTGCTGAAATTGTTTTTTGTACATTTTATGGGATAATTTGGATTTTTCCCTAAATTTTCGGAACAATTTGTGAACATTAAATTCGCTTAATAAATGTTTGAAAAATTAGGTCTCCTAGGGTTCAATGTATTTCACATTTTCAACCCGGGCTCAATCCAAAACTATTTGGGGATATTATTTATTTACGTTCCCATATGCCCCACAGACCGTCTCAACAACATACTAAAATTTCATTTTTATAAAGTCATTTTTATGGCAGTTATCGTTCGAACTGACAGACAAAATGAACAAAGTCATAAACACGTTTCAACTATGTTGGAAAGTGTTAAAAATACTGAATGAGGGAGCTTATCATAAGAGGGAGTAAAGTTGCAAAATATTACGTCCCATCCGCTATCCATCAAAGATACTGAAATTTACCTCCTATCCAACCTACCTGCAGCACTGAAACTCCTAATATCGACAGACGTTAAGAGCCACATATTCATCACACTCAATGATATTATTACTTGCTTATACGTAGTATTGAGGAAATGTTGTTTTGACGAAAATTTTCAATTTCAAGGTTTTGGTGCCAACATATGTTTTAAGGCCGCCTAAACAGTATTAACTATTTTCGGAGTGATGTCCACCTATCTGTTTGATGCCTGTGGTCGATGTCTTGTGTACAGGATAGCAACCACAAATATTAATGGATTTTCACAAAACTTCATATTCGGCTTTGTTATAAAAAAAATCTAAAACTAGAGAGAATTTTTACTTTCCCTGCAAAATTTTTACTTTCCCTTACTTTCCCTGTCGAAAAGCGTAACTCGACTTTTCGACGGATCTACACGTTTCGAGACCTCAAGAATACAAAAAAAACTATTTTTAACGTGACGTCTGTGTGCGTGTCTGTCTGTCTGTGTATCTGTGTGTCTGTGCAATGTATGAATCCACTCTAACTCAAAAACTAATGGACCGAATTTCATAAAATTTGGTAGGTAAGTCATTTGGATGTGACCCTGGTGCTGATTAGTTTTTGGTATGATTCGTAAAAACAGAACCCGCTTTTTTTTGCGAAATGGTCAGTAAATATTGCATTTATACGCTCTAGCTAAAATACTAATTGACAAAATTTCACAATGTTTGGTAGATAGGTTACTTGTGGGACACTCTGGTGCTGATTAGATTTTGGTACGATTCGGAACATATGAATTTAAGTCTGCAGGAAAAGTCATGTGCTGCCACAACAGATTATTTTAAAATTCGAGTGAAAATTTCGAAATTTTATATTTTCTTAACATGACAGCATAGGACAAAATGTGGCATAATCATGTGTAAAAGGGCTTATTTATAGATCAATTATCACGAAATTTAATAGCTTCAATAATTGCGAAAAATAGCCGCGATATAATTTTGTCAAGTATGGCACCAATTGAAAGATTTTTTCAAACCCTTTAAAGTAAAAGGCAACCTGCTATAGTTGTAATAATTTGGAACCACGATACCGATTTTTCAAAAATTTTCTTGTAAAATTTGAAAAAAAAAATAGTTCTGGTCGAGTTCAGCCACACTCTAGTTAATTTTTTATACGAGTCCCAATCGCAACCTGCTTACTATACCGTACCATAACAAAACGCAATTCATTTATGAGCCCCTAAACCCCGTAACAAAACGTACCTGTCCCAAAAACAGTAAAACTTTCTATATTTTGAATAAATAATATTAAACGAATGTTTTCCTCAAAGCGATAAGATTGTTAAAGAAATTAAATTTAGCTATGTAGATTTTCAAAATTATGGCAATTTGGTAATGTTTTGTCAATTTTGCGATAGTTTAAAAAAGTTTCCATGTTTGTAACCAAGGTCTCCAAACTTTTTGCCTAGTGTGAGGATAGTAGACAGATCATGACGAAGCGTAAGAAAAAATACCAACACCTAACAAATCAAAATTAATTTACGACCTCCTAGAAACCCGAACATACCTGTCCCACGAATACTGAAGCTCACTATGATTTGTGTCAAGTTTATTAAATTAATAATTTTCACAAAGCGACGAGACTTATTAAAGAAATTGAGCTTCATTTTTTCCAAATATTGATTTATCATCAATTTGGCGTCCTTTTCGTCCATTTACAGATGTTTTCATCAAACAGGCGATTAGGCGATATTTTAAAAATTAGCCAAATTCGTCGACAAGGTGGCTTATTTTTTGCCAAATTTTTTACAAACCATTTTAGAGAGATCTGGGTGATTATATACAGTCTCTAATTTCATACAGTCTCAGCTAAAAAGCATGTTGAGAAGCAAAATGTTGCAGAATTTTTTTCGACTGGTGGGCTACGACTGTTGGCTCCACAAGCAGCAAATCAAGTGGAGCCTGCTGATTTTGTCCACAGATTATTCCCCCTAGGGGACCGTATTTCGGTTTGACACACCTTTGAAAATAAAGTGCTTGTAGCAGAATATAAACGCCAAATTAGTACGAAGATGTTGTTCGATTATTTTATGTGGTACTGTATAGTATCAGCTGGTAGAATTTAAAAACAACCACTTTTGATTGATGGCCCTAGTCGACCGCTTGGGTTCGTCTATGCCTAAAACCGACCTGAGTTTTGCACAAAAGGCATTACTTCATCTTTGCTAATAAAAGCACACCAAATGTTGCATAAATTTCGCCAACCACATTTAATTCGACATTTTAATCCACATTTTTTTTCAAACCACATTTAATTCGACCTGCATCCCAATTTGTCCGATAGTGCATTCGATGCATTGCAGATATACATGCATCCAATATTGCATCCGATACAGCAGATGTACTGCATTATCTGATATTGCATCCGATACTCCAGATGTACCTGCATCCCAATTTATCCGATATCCCGATTAGATGGGTATTATATCAATTTAATTCTTGGAAACCCAAATCCGAGAGTAAAACTCATTAGATAAAATAAGGCTGTTGCAATAAATGCCGAAACTGATTCCTAGAGAAAGCATTTTGTTAAAGGGAAACAATAGCATTGTATATTATACTTGGAACAGAATAACACTAAAATAAATCATCCCCACAAAGTTTAGAATAGATCAGCAAATCAGCAATGCGATTCGATCATTTAACCGCCATTTTAGTTCTCCATACTTTAGAAATAATACTAAAACATGCCATCACGTATAAATGCGGGAAATTTGGAAAAATTATTTTCCTTTATTACTGAAGAAGGCAGAGAAGAAAGAGGTTTTTATGATAAGCGAGATCGTAATGGGTAAAATGTATGCCAGTGTTTTAAGACCGAAGTGCGTTCATTTCCAAGGATATTTCAGAAACAGAATGGAAATTTTGGCCAATTCAAGGGACATGTGTTGTGTGGGTGAATGTGGACGTGTTGTTGTTGTTGAAACCTAGACCGTCCGACCTACCAGAAAGGTGTAAGGTAACTGTTTGGACGGCCGGGAAGTGCCACCCAATTTAGACCGGAACCCAGTGGGGGAGGCATCCACAGTGACCGTACCCTCCTTCCCCTACCACCAACCTCTCGGAAGGACTTTCGGACCCACATGTTTAACGTGATCGTACTCCGCATGAACACGGCGGCAGTTTTGGCAGTGGCTGGAATCGAATCCGGGCCTACCGAGTGCAACTCCAGCGCGCTAACCAATGGGCTACCGCGCCCCGATGTGGACGTGTGTGTTTCGTGTTACCTTTTTTACAAGAAAAGTAACCGCTGTGGGTAACTGTATTACTTTAAGGAATAGTACTCTCATTGAGGATAGCAGCATTCGAGAACCAGTTTTCCCATCTTCAACGTTCTTCAGCGTGAAATAGAACATTGAAATTATAGGTTATTTAGAAGAGTGTTAAAAAGCACGAAACTGATCCGATAATGCTGGTGTCTGCATTAGAACGCGACACTAAGCTTTGAAAATGCCTCAATAGAAGGATTTTGTTGCAGTGAATACTCATAAGGCAGTATTTAATGTCTTGAGATAAAGACGCCTCAACGTTGTAATGCTCACCTTCCAAACTTTGATCCCAAGAATAAAATCGGCAGTGTCAACTATAAATTTCAATTTCACTCTACAAATGAGGGTCCGGACTACCAACACGCACATCACAGCCTTCAGCCTTCGATTACCGATCGTACTTCGCCACAGATAACTATCTTTCGATACCCACCAAGTGTTATCGCCACCACATTACGAAGAAGTTTCAACATGGTCTTCTTTCCATCTACGATTCGATCATCGTTTCTCGTTAAGAACAGCCGATCTTGCAGTGGCGGCTCGTAACATAGGCACTGCGGCAGCGACAGTGCTCTCTCTCTCCCGCAGCCTCGCGTGCAGCTTCCTATGTGCGCATGCGCACAACAGTCAAACACCACGCTTCACAGTTCCAGTGGCGCGGTTTTTGACTGTTGTGCGCATGCGCAAATAGGAAGCTGCACTCTAGGCTGCGAGGAAGAGAGAGCACTGTCGCTCCCGCAGTGCCGCAGTGTCTATGCGCGAGTCGCCCCTGCCTGTGAGGTAGAGCATCACAGCGAACGCTCATATAACAGAATAAATTGCCTTGAGCTGTAGACATTTTTAAATAAGGACTGCGCATGCTCACTTACCACGCTTTGAACCTAACACTACCATGTTGGTATTTTGCGTAATTACTTCAGACTATTTACAGATTGATTGATGATTCATTTTCATGATTCATTTACCATGATTCATTTCCTCTTCGACTATTTCCCACAATAACGTTAAAATTTTCCTAATTCCACTTGAATAATTCATCTTTAACGAACATCTGAAATAGGGGAAGGGTGGGTAAAGTGGCTACTGTATGAAAAAAGTCATCTTTGGAAATACTAATCAGTTAAAATAATAATAATTTTTTTCACCAACATTATGATTTATGTAGATTATGTTTTCGCATTAGTGGAGTTCTTCATTGATTATAGTGTGTGAATATAGTCCTATCAAATGGTTATGTTATCCGATATAAAAGGTAGCTACTATATAAACTACTATATAATATAAAGTAGATACTATATAATAAAAAAAATTGAAACATTTAACAGCGTAAACTATTTGTTTACACATAATTTCAAATGATATAGTAAATAAGAAGCATAAATATTGTTCATAAGTTTATAAGTAGTACAACATTTCCTTCTGTAAATATAAATATGGCAAGTAATTAAAAAATAGCAGAATTCTTTTGTAATTTTACATAATAAATAAATATGTTTGTCTCTCTGTTGTCGTCGTCTGTAGAGGAAACTCGAAGAGTCGGACACCGGTTAAATTAGCAAATTAGGTGCTTCACTACCCCGTAATGTTCACCTCTTCTAGATTTTCTAAAAATTCGAATTAATTAAAAAGTTATGAATTTTTAAAGTCTAAAATTACCATTTCGCTCCTTCTTTTGTAAAATTAAATTTATTCTTTCTTTGCCGAATCAGACGACGGAAGATAAATCCAGAGCACGTGACACGTGTTTAGTAACGGGGAAAAGATAGCTGATCGTACACAAAGTACGTTTATTTTTTGAGTTTTCTAACTTTACGAATTTAAAAGATTCCGTTTTATTATTTTAATTTTGTGTTACATTACCATTATGAGTATTGTGCTAAAATTTGACTTAAATTGAATGAAAATTTGCTGAAGTAGCGATATTTATAAATTTTTTTACTTCGGGGTAAAAGTAACTTTTCTGCGACTTCAAGTATTTGTGTCGCGAGAAGGATTTTAGTTCAAAACAAACGATTTGGAAAATGTGTGGTGTTATCTGTACTTGTATTATTCAAGTCTCACGTGCAAGATGGATGCACAAGATTTGATTTTTAAGTGGGTCACGTGATCTCTTCATATAATATGGGTGTAATTATTATCTTAATTTTTATTTAAAAAAAACTATCGACTATATTTTGCTGAAACTTTTTTTATATTTTTATGGGATAATTTGAATATTTTCTAAAACTTTCGAAGCAATTTGTGAATTTTAAATTCGCTTAAAAAATGTTTGAAAAATTAGGGTTCAATGTATTTCATTTTTGCAACCCGGGTTCAATCCAAAACTAATTGGGTGATATTGTTCATTTATATTCCCATAGGTCCTACAGACCGTCTGAACTACATATTGAAATTTCATTTTTATAAGGTCACTTTTACCGCAGTTATCGTGCAACCGGACAAATAGACAGACAGATAGAGAGACATAATGAACAAAGTCATAAACAATTTTCAACTATGTTTTAAAGTGTTAAAAACGAGCCCTATACAGTCCGATAGAGTCTTGCCATCTAAGATCTACTGACATTCTAAGGGAAACTCCTGAAACTCAGTATAAAATTTATCCTGTTACGTAAAGCAAGTTAGGACAGACACATTTGAGAAAGAACTTAGGACACATTTCAGACAGGTTGATTGGATAAGTCAATTCCTACAACAGATTTTTGTTATGAAAGAATACACAGAAGTATTAAATATGGATTTTCAAGAAGGGGATTTATGCCTTTGTCTCATTCTGTTTCCATTATAATACCTATTTTTGGTGATATATGCAATTAGAAATTTGGTCAATGCAATCAGGAAAGTCTAGCAATTCTTGACTAAATATGGGGAGATTTTGTTCAGCTTTAAGGCCAGCACAAACATTCGAAAATGAAAGTTATAATTTTAAAATATATATATTTATATTATCATTTGTATTAAACTGAAGATAAGACATCCTCGTTTTACATCTAAACATTTTCTTAATAATTTTTGAAAACCAGGTGTATATAATTCGCGACTTTCCTTAGATTATCAAATTTTGAAATGATGGAAATTTAGTTATACAAATCATAGTTTAATTTAAACTATATCTCGTTAAATATTTATTAGATTTAAACTAAATCGTCAAATCTGCTGCAAAAATAGTTAAAAAGTAAATTCTACTTTAAAATCGTAGCATAAAACCAAAAGAAACTACTTTAAGGTAAAAAACTAATCTAAATAAAATGCACTTTATGGTAAAAAACTCCTCGCCACGTATAAGAAACAGAATATTCTTTCCAAAAAAGTTATAAAAAAACTTTTGTTTTGTTTTTTGTACTTTGCGGGAAATATTTTATCATAAAGTGGTATTTCTGTGATATTTCAATACTTTAAAAAAGTATTTATCAGAGTGATTATATAACAATGATATAGCAGGAGTTACAAATTGTACTTTTCTGTCGAGGACCATTTATTCACGTTTTACAATATTTGAGATTTTAAATAAAATTTATCAAATAAAATAAATGTATGCACTTCCTACCTGGATACATCAGTTCAGTAGTGTGGGCTGAATGTCTGTCAAAACTGAAAAAAAAAGCCCGAACAGCAATCGTAAATAGTGTCATACTCGAATTCAATTTTTCTCAAGGGCTACTGCACCAATTGTGATTGCTGATATTAGAAGATATACACATACCATTTTTATTTTGTTTCAACAAATGGCTAGAGTCAATATAAGTTTTTGTCAAAAACAGATGAATTAAGAATTTGAAAATTTCAAAATCCGCGTAAACTTTCAACCCAAAAGCCGTAATTTATATAATCCAGTAAAAGATGTAATTCCGATAAAATTAATTTTTATAACATTTCTTAATTATATTAATTGGAAAAGATTTAATAAAAATTGTGTGTTGTTTAATCTCATGGGGTTTAATTTCGTTGCTTAGCAACATGCCATTTCCTTCAAATAAATTTGCGGAAAAAATATCGTCTGCATAATGCTATATCTATGGAAGGTTTAATTGTGCGTTTTTTATTAATATCTAGACAACCTCTGGTCTTAGAAACACAAAACATGGACTAAATTTTAAGTGTGGCTACTCTCGGGCTATCCATAATATTTCATGAAATTCGGTGCAGCCGTTCTCTCTTCATGATGATCCAATCAAACACACAGGCACACATACATACCCACAGACAGTTTCTCGATTTTATTTATATAGATTGGGTTATATGATTTACGGCCTTGGAATTTAACATTACGGAATTTTTTTGATATTTTTCAATTTTTAAGTCACCTGTTTCATTTTGGCAAACATGTTTCAAAACCATATATTTTTCTATCGTGTTGTTGAAATAGGAGTTAAGCATAGAATGTTATTCAAATGGGTATAGAACGTGAACGTGAAAAATAAGTATAGAATGTAAGTTTAAAAACATGATATGGACAGCACATGACTTTTTATATATAATGCAATTATTTACTTCTTTCGCAGAAAAATAATGATGTGCAAGATCTACAGAATAATGTTTTTAACGTTGAATTGTATTTTTCGTGCTTTCAGGATGACAGCATGTAAAACTATTACGAAGTACCCAATTGAGTTACTTTACATTCATCCTTGAGATATCACTCTGATAGGTTCACGGACGCACACACTAGCACACACACACACACATATATACAGAGACAGGCATCACCTCAAAAACGTTCGATTACAGTTTAGGGAGGGTCGAAATGTGCTCTTTCGTCGAAAATTTGAATTTGAATTTTTGATCTGGTCACAATACTTTCCCTATACATTATACTCTATGTATAGGGAAAGTAGCAAGAATAAAAAAGGGTACATCTAGACCTTTTCCTACGATTTTAGTCTTTTTATTTTGGCGTGCGCTGACCAAAGATTTTTTGTAAATTTATTTCCAATCGGGAACAGGATATTTAATTTTTCAAATCTGCTTTTAAAAATAGTTTTGTATATCTAAACATAAATTCTTATATTTCTTTTAAGGGAAAATATATATTTTAATTGATTTTTTAAAAGAACAATATCATTTTAAATACTACAAGCATTTGTACATATTCCAAATCACGAGCAAAAACGTGTATATCTGTTTTTTTCCATCAAATATTTCCATATTTTTCGTCGAAAATTTGAATTTGAATTTTTAATTTGATCACAATACTTTCCCTATACATTATACTCTATGTATAGGGAAAGTAACAAGAATGAAAAAGAGTACATCTAGATCTTTTCCTACGATTTTAGTCTTTTTATTTTGGCGTGCGCTGACCAAAGATTTTTTGTAAATTTATTTCCAATCGGGACCAGGATATTTAATTTTTCAAATCTGCTTTTGAAAATTGTTTTGTATATCTAAACATAAATTCTTATATTTCTTTTAAGGGAAAATATATATTTTAATTGATTTTTTAAACGAACAATATCATTTTAAATACTACAAGCATTTGCACATATTCCAAATCACGAGCAAAAACGTGTATATCTGTTTTTTTCCATCAAATATTTCAATGCCAATTGTGTGAATTTAATCCCTCTAAATACTAAATTAACTAAAATTTGGAGAGAAATAAAAGATAAAGCAAATATGATATTTCAAATCGTACATTTTAATCAAAACTTTTAATTTTGACTCTAAACGTTATATTTCAGATCACATCAAGAAGAGTATTTTTTATTGGCTAAATGCTATTAACTGATCCATAAATGCGGCGTCGAAGAATCTGTCTCTCTTTGTTTTGAGCGGAATTATTTTTTGGCTCTTGTACAAGCTCGTGTGTCATGCTATCACAGTGGAAATAACCATGTCCTAGTAGATTTATCAATAGTGCATATGAAATGTAAAATAAATATTTAAGCGCATTTGGCAGAGATTTCAAAAATTTTTCTTCCCCAGTCAATAGAATAAACAATATTTTAAAAAATGTCTGTGTAACCTCGCATTTTTTATATTTTTATATCATTTATAAGAAACTAGAAAATGTACTCGAAATTTTCGGGATTTAAAGCAGGGTAGTTATGGAAAATAATAAAATATATTTTATTCATATAAATGACAGTAAAAATTGCATGGAATCCGTGTACATTGGCAAAACGGGCGTGATGCGCATCCCCTCCCTCCTTCAAATCACAACACCGAAATCCGTCATTTGTAGAGATTCTTCGTTCTCAATTAACGTACAGAATTCAAAATATTAAATCTTAATTTCAATAATCTCATCACAATTATACCAATTTATATATTGGCCATATCTTCTACAAACAGCATCATTTTCCTATGTCAATAAATAAGTGCCCTCTATATGATAAATACAGATACAGGTAACACAATATTCCAAAACTAGATCAGACACCAAGACGTACACATCCAAATGCACGGAAATGCGCGAATGGACAACACAATTCCCCGGGACTGCATGAGTAGGCAGATAAACTCCGGAAAGGGTTCGCTCGGTAAGAAAATAATTAAAAAATTTCAAGAGTTCGCTTGCTTAAAAAATTATAATTAATGGGTTGAGGAACATATTTTTATTGTAGAGTAGTCTATGGTATTTCAAGAAATTGTTAAATAAACGTTGGATTAAATTTCAGTTTTTTATATCGTAATATAAAATTTGGAAAGGTTTAGAACTCGTGAAAAATATATATATTTTTTAAATTTCACAAGAATCCGTTTATTAGTCCTATGTATTCCATTTAAAATTTGTTTGAAAGGGATTTTTTTTTATTTTTCTGATGGTGTCAATATAGAAACTATGTGATAATAGTTTAGGTCACTAAGGAATCGATGTATGTACATATCTTCCAAAATCGTCGTAAATCGGGTTAAAACATAAAATAACTAAAAACTATTTCGAAATTTAAACAATAACGCCAGGATGTATCTATTTGGGTCTTAAAGTGCCTTTGTACCAAATTTCATGGTCGTTTGATACTAAGATTTCCCGCTACAGACTGCACACATACACACATACACACACACACACAGAAACACGGTCATATTCCTCTATTATGTAAGACAAGTATTTAAGCCAGACACAAACAGGGAAACGAACACCCTCGAAAAACACGATAAAGTAAAACTTCATAAAATTCAACACATATACAACAAGAAAGATCAATCCTGCTTAAAGCATTGTATTTGAAACACTTTCCAACTGAAAAGCAATTTTATTTACATTTTAAGCTGCTTCAAAAATTATTCGACAGTGTTTACCTAAATATTTTAAACCCATGTTTTAAAAATATTTTGCATATGATTTAAGTGCTAAAATAATAACTGCATTTTATTACTATCGAGACACTTTCATTTTTAGAATGATTAACAAAAGTGTTTCTCAATTTGACAATTAATGAAAATTAAATACGATTAGAAACAATTGTATTTAACTATACATTTTCAAAGTTTAACCATTTCAGTGAGCTTTGTTAATATTTTTATACTGATACTTAAATCAATGAACCAGACTTGAATAATGACCGGTAACATAAGAAGTATCAAAAGTTAGAGTGTTCCATTCCTGAAGTGGGTGTTTACGAACACACCATAAGAACAGGAAACATAAACAGCTCTTTTAAAAGTAACCCAACTTTAAAATTCTCAGTACTTATTTATAGCGGAAAGAGTAATGACGCTAAACAAATCCTTTTATATCACCAAACACTTACATCTCTAAAATGTGATGCATTTAGCGCTGACATTTTTTAAATTATCAAAGTACTACAGTAATTTATTATACTTGAAAACTTAAAACTTCACCAAAAAAGACAATGCTAGTTGCACAGAAACTACATTATTTGCTTATCTCATGTTAAATTAGTTCTTCAAAATTGCTACAACTATGAGAAACCATTTCATTTTATAAATCGTCTGCCTCTCTATGTAAAATCAATGAATATTTTATTCATATCACTCATATTCCAGACTCCAGAGCTAAATAACTTTGAAAAAAAGCAGCAATGCTTATACAACTCACCTTACAATCGTTTGATTTGTTTACATTGTGTATGCTATAAATTAGCGTTAAAATTGTAGCATTAAAGAAAGTTTATTGATCATTTAAAATAAAAGATATTGTAATTGCGTTGTCTCAGAATTTAGATGCAAACATAGTACGCAAAAAGAAAGGGATGCGGATAAACCAAACTACCTGCAGAAAACAACGAATACACGAAACCACAGAGGAACGAAAGAATACAATAATGGCGTAAGATAACGGATAGCAGAAAGAAATGAAACAACTGAACAGTGATAAATCCTACTAAAACAGTAACGAAATAGACCTAACAACGAACGTGTTCGGCTGTAAAAACTAAGTAGAAATTATTAGAAACGACCATCATCTATGTTATTACTTCTATTATTCCTTAAAATTCTGTTAATGTCCAAATAATATTTTTATGGGAGGCCATCGGTTTTATTTTTAGTCACACATGACCAAGAATATTATGATAACTAAAAATTAGTTTTTTACTTTTTAGCGCATTTTAGAAAAAGAGTGTTGCATAAAAAGATATTTTATTATATGTTTTAGTCTTTTGCGATTTTGTAATAAATTTTCATCAGATATCCAATTAAATCTTTTTAAAATAATTTATTGAATTCGTCATGATAGATGTATGTCTATCTGGTGTCTGTTTCAACTTCTTTGATGACATTTCTAACATACTTTCCTACGACTTAAAGATCTTAAATTTGTTACATAGCTTAGTTCAGTAGGAGATTTTAACGTATTAAAATCTGGGGGATCCTCGAAAAATAAAATCAGCAATCGGCATTCTTTATGAAATGTCCCGCAAAATATATCCTTCGCTTCACAAAATTCCATTATTGTAAGATATATATATATATATATATATATATAGATAGATAGATATAGATATATGTGTAAATATAGATATATATATAATTATAATAAAAAGGTTTGAAGGCCCAATGAAAGAAAAGTGAGAAGCTGTAACTCGAAAAACCTAACTTTCTAACAGGCCCACAAAATAAAAGTATAAAACAGCAAATCTTCAAGCAAATGGAAAAAAATACAAATTTCGAATCATCAAGTTTAAGAAAAGTATCAAAAAACAAAGGTATGGAATCGATAAAAAAAACAGACGAAATCCAAGCACAAGCGCTATATACATGGATATATATATATATATATATATATATATATATATATATATATATATATATATATATATATATATATATATATATATATATATATATATATATATATATATATATATATATATATATATATATATATATATATACATATATATATATATATATATATATATATATATACATATATATATATATATATATATATATATATATATATATATATATGTATATATAAATATATGAACTCAAACTACAACTCAATTTCATTAACTCCTATTCACACTAATATCTCTATTATCAGTAAACAAATTATTGTTTACTACAAACTACTTAAACAAAAACACAATCTTAATTTTCCTTACCTGATAATTATACCAAAATTCCATAAATCACCAGTTTCTTTTAGAACTGTTACTATAGGATTTAATTCATACACCAATGCTGCGGATACACAACTACTATTTATACTAACTCAAATTTATGACCATTTTACTACACAACGAACACATATAATCAAAAATAATTTAGACCTGATTAATAACTTAAACCAACTAACTTACATACATGATATAAAAACTTTTGATTTCAAAAACCTCTTTAATAACATTGATATTCATGATTTATTTAAAGGTCATACTAAATTTATATGAACAATTTACTCAATCAAAAAACATCTCTATTCCAAAATTCAAAACATTGTTAAAATTAATTCTGTTCAACCAGTATCTCTCTCAGGGTAATTGCATATGCAAATTAAATAAGGGAATGCCACAGGGAGGAATCTCATCCACAATACTGGCCAACCCTTATCTACTTTTGTACAAATTTTCAACACATACTTTCAGCAGTCACTTTCAACAGTCATATCATGTACAGATTCATTGATGATCTAATTATTATTAAAATTACTAATGATGCCACAATGTTAAACGTTCAGTTTTATCCTCCTAATCTACAACTAATTGAAAATGTATATACATCATAATGGATCAATTACCTAGACGTTAGTTTAAAAATTCAACATGAAGACACATTAAAAATTAAAATATACGACAAAATTTAATCATATAACTTCAAAGTAAATAAAATTCAACATTATTCTTCCAATCTATCAAAATCAGTATATGAAAATATTATAAATAATCATTTATTAAAAATAAAAATGTTAAGTACATCATGTTACTAAAAAGAACATCTTATTAAATTCATAAACACCGCTATACAAAATACATACCCGCCAAACCTCATTTTTTCATTTATTAAAACACAATTTAATTTTGAATTCAAAACCTTGCTCCAATTACAGCAACACATAGACAAATCAATCTCAAATATTTCATAATATAAACAAATATTAAACAATTTATCATCTCCATGCTTCACGTCCAACTGTTGCACTCTTAGTCAAATTAACTATAGCCAGTTTTGAGTTGGAAAAAGCTTAGTCAGTATCACTTACTCTACAATGTTAGAAGCACATGGGTAACTGAATTTATGTTATTTTATTATTATTATTATTATTATTATTCTTTACCATCTTATACATCACATTGTATTCTCATAAATACACAGCCATGCGCTGATATACTTGATTATTATATTTGATTATTTTTATATTTATATCTGATCCATTTTCTACTTTCTTCTACGTCCGGCCGTGTGCATTATTTCTGTAATACAATTTACAGTAATGTACACAGAAACGTAGAATCAGCATTAACGAACCAGGTATGGCCCTTGATAACGTACATGGTTTCGTAAATGTTTTTTACTTCTTTCAATTTATTCATTTTCAAACATTTTTTGGGAGGAGCCAGAAAGGCCTAGCTCTACGAGAGAAAGAAACTGTTTTGCAACTTTTCATCTTACACACTATTCTTGATTTACACCACATATGTTTATGTTGGGAACAAGGGCATTAGTACCTTAAGTACCTGTATTACATATGATTTATAACACAAATAGAAAATTTAATCTAAGGTTGTAGTTAAAGTATTATATTAACCAATCTTTACCACATGTCATTCTTTTTCAATTCCTTAACTTATATATAGAACAAGGAAAAAGGGGTATGTTACCAATTTAGTACCTGTTTTATTTATAATGTTTTATTTTATTTATAATGTTTTATTTATAATGTTCTCTTTATCATCTTCACAAGCTTGTAGTATAGTCACTATTGATACCAAATAATCACTTAAGACCATCTTATTTTCATTTTTGCTATACAGAACATTTCAATAAATGATCAGCCTCTGGTATATATAATACAAGTAAATCAAAATTCTCCAATTATATATATATATATATATATATATATATATATATATATATATCTTACGTGCACCACCTTCTCAAGTGTGTCATTTTTAATAATTACTTGATGCAAAGAAATAAAATTTATATGCAAATTAAGGGTGTTCCACAGGATGGCTCTGCCAGTTCAGCTCATGCAAATCTTTATCTACACTTCTATGAGTCAAATTTTATAAACTCTGCATATACTTTTTACAGATATATTGACGATGTAATTCTCATTAAAATAGCCCCCTCATCTAATGATATAGATTTTGATTTTTATCATCCAAATTTATCCCTTATACCAAACGAAAGCAACATCTCGTCTAGTGTTAATTTCTTAGATTTAACTCTCTCTCTCTCTTGGTAATGGATATTCATTTTTGTCAAACATTTTTGATAAAAGAAAAGGTTTTCCATTTTAAATTCACAAGATAATCAATTTTAACTCATGTATGAGTAAACAGGTATACAAAAATATTTTAATAAAACAATTTCATAGGATTTTTAGGTTATGTGAAAATACACAATATAGTAACCATCTAGCAGATTTATTTCGATACTGTAAAGCTGAATCCTATCCAGCTAATTTTGTTAAATATGTGTTTAGGAATTTTGAATTCAATTTATAATCTGGTATTTATTGTTTTAGTCAAATTTGAAATTGCTGTTGTATACTTTAAATATTAAAATATATTTTGAGATTTTAATTATCTTTGTGATAAGTTTTGGATGCATATTATATAAATATTAATTATTATTTAGTATAATTTGTAAACATGTTTTTCTTTATATCTCTAATTATTGGGTTTGAAACATGTGTATTTGTATATCTATTGTCTATTGGTTGAATGTCTTATTCAGGAGTATTTCCTATAATTCACAACAGATGGCACACTCTAGTATTCTTTCCAAATTCATCCTAGGATAGAGCAACAAAATATTAGGCGTCCTGAATAATGGTGAAAAAAGGTAGGAGTTTTAATGTCTATCTGCATCCTTGTGGATTGGTGTATAGATTACTGATATGTCTGATATATGCACTCTCTTCCTCTTCTTTCCATTAGCCTAATATTATTTGTTATTCCATTTTTGGTTCTGTCTGGTAATGTGTCGAATCTTTCGACGATGTTTCGGTCATGCGGCTGTATCGTTGAACGAAACACATTTGGAACCTTTGTGGATGCAAAGATCCTTGAAAAACTGGATCTACAGAGGTTCTATCCAATTTCATATTTTCGGATTGCATCTTTACTTTTCTTTTTATTTATTGTCATTTTAAATATTTTGTGTCTCCAGATTTTGATAATCCTTTGATGTTTGAACTTGATTTGTATGAATCGCTCTAGAATGTTGATAAATTCCTATGTATTATTAATAATGTAAAATTAAGATTAATTTGCCTTATATTGTAGCAATGTTTTCCTTTTGTTAGATATTTCCTTTCATATCCTCTTTACTTTATTTTCCTCCGTATTGTATTTGAAGCAGGGTATGACACTTTTCATGTTTTAAATTAGTCTTATTACATTTATTTTTATTATATATATATATATATATATATATATATACAGTATATATATATATATATTTATATATATATATATATATATATATATATATATATATATACAGTATATATATATATATTTATATATATATATATATATATATATATATATATATATATATATATATATATACAGTATATATATATATATATATATATATTTATATATATATATATATATATATATATATATATATATATATACAGTATATATATATATATTTATATATATATATATATATATATATATATATATATATATATATATATATATATATATATATATATATATATATATATATATATATATATATATATATATATATATATATATATATATATATACGTGTGTGTAAGAGAAAATTTTTAGAACTACTTTGCAACATTGGGAGAATTAGGGGCGATTCTGGGCTTGATTTCGGTGGGGTGGGGGGATCCGTGGAAGGCTTCAATTCAAATTTGATGAAATGTTGTATTGTTATCATAAATACGTCTGTGTGTAGAATTTCAAGAAAATTGGCTTGGTAGAAGTGCGTCAAACATAGATTTCAAAATCTGATCTAAACAAACTGAGAAACCAAACTAAATAAAACAGTGTAAAATGATCCTGGCTTTCGAAAAATTGAAAACACGATTAGAATCCCAAGAATGAGGATTTGAATACCTTTTATTTAGAAACTGTGAGACCAGGATATATTTAGGCTGTGTATAATGTGAATATTTATGATTTCTGACAAACATATAAAGGGCCCAGACCGGCTGACTCCAATTTACAGCAGCCCTGACTCTAGATGTCAGGAAAGTCATAAATAAGGGGCTTCAAGTACAGGTGTGGCCGAGCCATAGCAGTTACTGGAGACTAAAGATGAAACCGTGGGATTGGTTAAACGTTTAACCAATGAAGAATTGTTGTAGCATCGTCCTGAGGTCAACCAATGAGATACGGTAGGCGTATGTAGACCTCAGGCAAAAAGCTGTGACAGCAGGCAGACTGTTGATGAGAATATAGTTGAGGAAAAGGATATAGACGATATGTATTAAGGATCTCATACAGTGCGGACAGGACAGACGAGATGCATTAAGTTCCACACAGAGGCAATATATGCATTAAGTTCCACACAGATGCAGGATATGCATTAAGTTCCGCACAGAGGCAGACAGAAGGTGTCACAGACGAGAAGCTAGAGACAGCAGTTAGACAAGAGTCTGTATACACACACAGCCTTTGTATCAGTAGCGGCTTCATAAAATTGAGGCAATGATAGCCGAAGAGGCAAGCGTGGACGGTTAGAGTCCAAAATATACAAAATAGCGAGTTTTCTTTGTGCAATGCCAAAAGGCAACAATAAAAATCCAACAAGCAGTTCAACGTCTAAAGACAATAACAAAGATATGTACCTATCATCTGTTATAAAAGATCATAATCCTGTTTCAATATAGTATACCTAGTCTCACATACCCAGACTCCTCTTTAAATATATGTGATAATTGTTGTAATCTAATTATGGTTATAAGGTGCCTAATAAATATGTATTTTAAATTTAAAATGGGTATAGTTAATTGCGTAGTATTATGTTAATATATTTTATTCCAGGAACTCGCACAAAGAAAGTTTGGTGGGTTTAAAAGTGGCACAATGCAATGTATACGATTTACGATCATATTAATTATGGGTAATCTCATAATTATAAATGCCAAGATTAAGTTTCTTTTTTAAATGCGCACTACAGAAATATAACGCGTATGTTCCATATACGAAATGTAAGACCTTTCTTGTTGAATAGACAAAACTAAATCCTGAATCGCACGGAATATGAACGCTCCAGATTCAAGGCAGACGTTGAGTTTTTAAGTGAAGACAATTTTAGAGATTTAAATACACACGAATTGGAAAGAGAAAAATTATTCGCAGCATTATAAACTAGCCTTATAAGCTAATAGACGAGTAAAGAGGTAAGGAGATATAATTACGAAGAGACAACTCATGCCGTATAAGTTAGAACACAATTTCAACTTATTGAATTTGTGCAATGCCTTATCAGTAATGGTGAGATTATAGCCTCTGGAACCAGTCAAGGATTTAAGACGGTTAATGTCACAGTTAAGTGACTGTGAATCAGAACACTTAACACACGTGCTACTTTTCGGTCCTGGAGAAGGAGGCTGCATTTTTTAGTTTTTGAAAGTGGTTGACCAATTAATTTTTATATATATGCTATATTTCACAAAGTTTTATATTATCGTGCTTTTGTTTTACGTTTTTTTTGTGTGTGTGTTCTATATTTTTGCAGCAAGTCTTGAGCTATTATTTGACTCTTGCTGGACAGTTTTTTTAATGTTTTATTTCATTTAACAGTGTACGACGCTTAACGTTGAAAATAATCGTTGCAATAAAAAATTGTTGGATTTTAGTCTGTGGTCGAAACTATAAGTTTGCAAAGTGTCAGCTTTTTAGGTCACTGTAGGACTTCTGGAGGGTTTGGAATTTTTCTTTTTAAACTCCTCTCCCAATTTGTCTACCCCTGGGTGAAAATCAGAAATTCAGCTCCGATATATTTTGTTCAGTCGACGATACTGTAAGTGTTAAAGTTTTAAGACTTCTAGGCCACCGGGAAGGGGGCTTCTCTAAGCCTGCAAATAATTTTAGAAAAACTTAATTTCCTACACCCCCGTGGGAATTAAGAACCTGACCCCGTTAGTTTGTATATCGTCATCGATACTATAAGTGTCAGAAAATTCCGCATTCTAGGTCACTAAGGGTAGATCTATGGAGATTATGAAATAGCTTTTCGAATCCCTTTTCCCTTCCCCCGTAAGGGGAATGAAAAATAGTTTATGTTCTACAGTGATATTATAAGTGCGCAATGATTCAGCCCTCTAAGTCACCGAGGGGGATTTTGGGGGATCTAGAAAGATTTTTCTAAAACATATTTTTTATTTCCTCCTATGTGGGGGGGGGGCGATGTCGAAATTTCGGCTCCGTTAGTTTGTTTTTGTCCCGCGGTCAAAAATAAAAGTGTGCAAATATTCAGGCTTGTGGATTACCGATAGACTTTTGGAGTATTTGGACAGACGCAAACAAATTAAATAATTGTTATATAAACTAGCATTTAAGGCTGTCAAAGGCAGCTAAACTAACACTCTAAACTATTTAGCTATAACTTTTTCTTAATAAGTTTTATTTAGTTTAACAATGTATGGCGCTCAGTATCGAAAATAGTTGTTTCAATTGAATATTAGCCCAGTTGGATTCTATCCGGTGTCAGATTCTGCCCGGAGTTTCAGGCTTTTATGTCTCAGGTGGGAGATTCGGGAGAGTTCCGGGAAACTTTTCACCTCTCCCCCTATTTTTTCCACTCCCGAAGAAATATCTGCAATCCAGCTCCGTTTGGTTCGGTCCCGTGGGTGATATTATAATTGTGAAAGGATTCAGCTTTCTAAGCCACCGGATCGCTGCTTGAAGGTCGGTAAAATATTTATAAAAAACCCATAATATCTGCTGACAGTGGAGGGGATCGAAAATTCGACCACGTAAGGTTCTTTTCTATGATCAATACTATAAATGTGCAAACATTCAGCCTTCTGGGTCACAAGGGAATTTCTTTTCGAAAAATACTATTCCTTTACCCCTCGGGGGGTGGGGATAAATAGAAAATATGGTTACGTTAGGCTTATTTTCGATTTGTGATACTATATATGTGTGCATATTGTTCGATGTGAAGATTTAGCGTTCTGGGTCACAAGGGGTACTTCTTGAGGGTCTAAAACATTTTGAACCCTTTCAAATCCTCCCCCCGTTTCTTCGACCCCAGAGGGTAAATCGAAATTGCATCTCAGTTTTTATGAACCGCAGTCTGTACTCTAAATGTGCAAAGATTCAGTCCTGGAGGTCACATGGGGGCTTCTGGAGCGCCTGAAAGGACAACATCTCGTGAAACACGTTTGACAATTTTATCTATTTGATTATGGGTGAATAACGGAGGAACATTTATAAAAAGAAAATTTAAAAATTCTGAGATAATTTAAAAGAATTCTTTGCATGACCGGATGGGTGTAGTTGACCTAAACTAAGAGACTAGGTTCGAATCCCGGTTTCAGCGAGTTATTGTTTTGAGCTTAAAATATATCCAATGTTCAACAAAATATATTTAAAAAAAATTAGAGTATTGTTTTAACAATTCTTAATCATTTGCCATACTTCATGGTGAGTAATGTAATGAAATGCATTCCAAATAATGGATATTATTTTTTTAACATTTTTAAAACTTTTTCCATACGTCATGGAAATATAATGTAATAAAATATATCCTACAGAATGGATAGAATTTTATTAACATTTATTTGAACCTTTTCCATGTATCATGATAAAGGTGCTGCACTAAAATATATTTCAAAGAAATGGTATTATTATTTTAACATTTTTCTAAACCTTTCTCATACTTCGTGAGAAAAGTGATTTAACAAAATATATTCCAAAAGCATTTTTTTAGATTTTTATAAACCTTTTCTATACTTTCTGAGAAAAATGATGTAACAAAATATATTCTAAAAGTGTTATTTTAACATTTTTATAAACTTTTTCCATACTGTGAATGTGATGGAACAAAAATGAATAAAAATGATGGAACAAAATGTTTTCCAAAATGTTGATATTATTATTTTAACACTTTTTAAAAGTATTTTTTACCCTTCATGAGAAAAGATATGTAACACAATTCAATCTCAATCTCGTTACTGTTGAGACAACAATTTAAAAGTAGTAGTAAGTTTGTAAGTTGAGTTTTTTTTCTTTTGAAGGAATTGATATATGGTAATTCAATGAAATGTATGGTAATTCCTTGCTAAGAAATTCAAGCGTTGTAAAGGTGTTAGAATTGATAGGTTCATTTTAGAAGGCCATGGTTCAATTTCTTGCTCCAGAAGGTTGTCAATTTAAAAGAAAAGTCTAGTATCTATAAATTTAGAATCAATTTTATAAAAATCTAATGTAAATTTTATAAAAAATTCAGCATCAAATTACAAGATGTTTTGTATATAAAATTTGTAAAGTTATTTGAAATAAAATGTAGTATTCTATAAATTTAGAATAAATTTCAGAAAAATCTAGTGCAAATTTTATAAAAATTTCAGCATCAAATTATAAGATGCTAAGTATATAAAATTTTCAAATTTATCTGAATATACTGCACTATCGTTATATTACATAATCACTCATTCCACTCAATATTATTTAGAAATTTTGCTTTAGGCCATACAATAAAGAAATAAAATAAGTTGTTCTAAGTGACGCTTTGTCACTAAAGAGTATATATTCAAATTTAAAATAAAATTTAGAAAAAAATTAGCATAAAATCCGCAAGAAGCTTAATGTAAAAATCGTAAGTTTAAAATTTTAGAACAGAATTTAAATGTACAGTATTATCGGCAAAACGGTAGTGTTATTCTAAATATAATTACTATATCTACTTGACACTGCTTAAAATTTCTGATTTATGCTATAAAATTTGGAAAAAATTAGAATAAAATCCACGCGGAGTGAAGTATAAAAATTGTAAGTTTTAAATTTTAGAATAGAACTTATATACCGAATATACTGAATTATCCGCAAAAATGGTATTATTTGGTTCATAATATTGATTCAAGGATTAAAAAAAATTACGAATAGTTAGATTTAAAAACAAAATCTATACAATCTTTTATTTAACTCGATCTGGTGTTTGCCAGTTTGATTCAAATCTTTGAGGCCCTAACTAATGAAGTTTTAGTAATCAGTATTATACCTAACACAATTATTATCTCTATTTGATGTTGTTCAAAAATTCTGTTTTTGGTCGAAAAATTTAGAAAAAAATGAGCACAAAATCGACAAAGAGTTTAAATTAAAAAATGCAAGTTTTAAGTATTACAATACACTGTATTATCGACAAAAGCTGTAATATTACTGTAACTACTTCATACTGTATAAAATGTTTGCTTTAGACCATAAATTTAGAAAAAAATTAGCACAAAATCCTCAAGGAATTTAGTATAACACTTATAAGTTTTACATTTTGGAATGAAACTTCAATATACCGTATTACAGGCAAAACCGGCACTGGTATTCTAAATAAAATTATTATCGCTACTTCATACTGTAAAAATTTTTGTTGTTTTAGGCGATAAAATTGAAAAAAAAAATGTATAAAATCCAGGAGTCAAGTATAAAAATTGTAAGTTTTAAATTTTAGAATATAACTTTAATATTCTGTGTTATCGGCAAAAACGGCTCTGTTCTAAATAAAATTATTATCTCTACTTGATACTGCTCAAAAATTCTACTTCAGGCCATAAAATTGAGAAGAAAATACGTTGTTCTAAACTAGCCATTGTCACTAAAATTTATAGTTTTGACTCTTGAGTATTATACTTTAGAATAGTCTTCTTTGACTTAATACCTTTGTCTGGACCTTAAATACGGCATCGAAAAAAATTGTCCATTACGTCCTGAGCTGGGATCTGTCTTGGCTCCTCTACGAGCGCCAATGGGGTCATCCCACAGCGAGTCCTGCCCGATCAATTTCTGAAGAGAGCTGAAAGCGCTATACAGTACCCATACCGTAGCGCGAGGCGGAAACGTTAGGTTGTCTTTCCTGCGCTGCTTTCTCTGAACTTGTTGCTGGAAAACCACGTGATTCGAGCTGTCAGTGCGTGAAGATGACTGACACATGATTTCTTTTTTCCTATGTTTCATAAAACGAACGGTACTGTGGTTTATAGACGGCTTTTTTTCTGTTCAGGAACAACGTGAAAAGACATCTCAAGAGAAAGAGATTGCTCTGCTCCTGTTCCTGACTTAAATGTGTCAGTATAACATGCTGTGTTACTAGTGGTATCGTTGCGTTCCTAGCACTTCTATTTATCCCTACTTAGGTGAAAGATTGCAACAATCGTTTATTCAAATATATTTAACTTCTAATATTCTCCGGACGGTTGACTGAGACGTGATAATTTTTATATCTCATAGAAATATTTTTCTGGTAGTGTTATTGTGTAGTGAGGGAATTTGCTACGTTATGTTGCGGTTGCATCTGGGCGCATCGGTGTGTGTATTGGATGACAATCATTTGGATTAAAGTGCGATTTTTACGTCTGTATCCAATTTCATCTGGTAAAGTATCTGAAAATTTCGAAACTGCAGTTCATACCTTTATTAGAGATTAAAAAAACAGAAGGTGATATAGATTATTTTCTTACATATTATTTATTTTTATATAAATGGCATTCCCCATCTGCGACAATCTTTCATTATAACTAGTAGAGATTAAGATAAATTGTTCTGTAATAAAACATAAACATATTTATTTAACTATAATTGTTTTAATTTAATTTGCAGCTTCTTCAGCATTAGCACTATAAATAAGTGTTTATTTAGACGTTTAAAAATATATTTTCCGATATCGGTTATTCTTTTGCATAAAAAGCAATTTAAAGACAATTGTCAGGTCAATTTGGAGAAAACTGATAATACGTATAGTTTATGCATATTTCATTTACACCATTATATACATTTTCAATATATTTATAACAATTAACGTCTAATGGAGTCCTTTTATGTCATCGTGTAGAGTGATTATATTGAAGTGATTTCACAAGCTACTATATATATACTGAAGAACCTATCATTGAAATATCATACTCTATATAGTATCAGTAAAGAGTTTATGGTAATAAACTCAATGATAAATATATCTATATAAATATATCTATATAAATATATCACATAAACATATCTTGATGGACTATTACAAATGTATATTCAGATAAATCTGATACAGTATATTTAAAAAAAATCGCTATAATTTCGGATTTAATTTTATTCATGTCGTTTTACGCATTGCCGGTTAATAGACGTATGTATTCGAAAAAGCTTTAAGGTGAGATTATATTGCATACTTTGATGAGATATTAAATTTCCAAAAATTAAAAAAATTATATTCAAATTTTACGAAATATCAAGAGAAAGACTTGCCATTATGCGTAAGTAAGTGAACATTAATTACTATAGTTTTGTGCATAATATGGAGTGTCAATCGTAATATTGCACATAAAATATATTTTACAGAAATTTAAGACTTCTGCTCTATATGTTATTTAACATTCATGAGGAAATAACTCTTTTATAAGCGAACAATTTGATTGATTTTTGCATTTAGAAGAGTCAATGTTATCTCAAGAAATTGTCAACAGCAGCTGCTAAACAAAAGTTAACAATTATATTCTATAATCTTGCTAAATGCTATAAACATGTACAGATAGCGTAAAAAGCAACGATATTTGTATAAAAGTGCATTATCGTTTATGTATAACCAGTTCTTAGTAGGTTATCAAACTACGACTTAAGTAGCCTTTTTATGATAGCAAACATTTACAGTTTATTATCAAAAGAAATATTTTAAGACGATAATATTTATAAAGAGCAGAATTATTTCGATCTCAGATAACTCACGATAAATCTTTCAGTGAATGCATGATTAGATAAATACTTGCTCATGTGTATCATTGAATAAAATTTCGTATCAGTTTTCAACTTGTGGGAGAAACAAAGTAAGTATGAAGTCAGATTAAGTGAAAATATATTATTGTTGTTACTATAGCATATTAGTAAGTGTTCTCGATAAATAGGATAACAGAATATTTGACAAATGAACATTTCCTTAGTTAGAAATTGAAGAACAAACTTTTGATGTAAAAGTGAAATTGGAATAAGAATAGCAATTAGGATTTCAATCGAAGTAAGTCGAAATAAAAGTATCGTAAATATTTAAATGCAGTTGAAGTTGTGTTTCAAAGTAAATATAACACAAAGTAAATATTATTGAGTAAAAATCTCTAGTTGTTATTACTATAGCATATAAGTATTGTCGTTAAGTAGGATAACAGGATATTTGCCAAATGAATCATTGCCTTTATTAAGGACTGAAGAACAAACTCCTGATAAAAATGTGAAATTAGAATATGAAGGAAAGTAAATACAATTTAAATCAAATTAAATCAAAGTAAAAGTATCATAAATACTTGCTGTACTTATGTTTCAAAGTAAATGTGATACAAAGGAAATATGATTGAGTGAAAATAGCTTTTTGTTATTACATAGTATGTTAGTAAGTGCTGCAGTTAAATAGGATAACAGGAGGATATTTAACAAAAGTAATTTTTCTTGTTAACAAACTTGCTTAAGGATTTAATGACAAACTTCTTGCTCTTAAGGGTTTAATAACAAACTCTTAATGAAAAAGTGAAATTGGAATAAGAAAAAGGAAATACAATTTAAACCGAAATGAGTCAAAGTAAAAGTATCGTAAATATTTAACAACAGCTGTACTTTTGTTCGTTGTACGAGTAGCGAAAAAAATAAATAAACATGGGAAGAAACGCCTATTGTCAAAGTTATAAATCTCAAAGGAAACGGTTTGGTTATGGTGCATAAAGAGTAAAGCACTTTGAATTCAGAGCATTTACATTTCTATTCATTCTTTGCTATTGTAATTCTTGAGTTACAACGAACATTTTGCTATAGCTTGCTGAGATAATTATTGTTTCCAGTGGAAGAGACAAAACAAAAGACCATTTGGTATTCAGATCAAGTACGGGATTTTGACGTCATCTGTTCCGTGCAGCCTTCAACGTCGACAATCGAATTAGATTTAAGAACTTTCTTATATATTTCCAAGATAAATCATAAGCTTCCTAAATTTTTATGAGATGAAGGAGGCAAAAAGATAAAAATTATGTCAACACTTAAATAAATCAGAAAGAAAAAATTGGAATAAAATAACTATGTGCATATAAGAAAAATTATAATAATCCTGCAATACCCTAACTTGGTATATGTGTGAATAAATTGAAAATTATATATAATTTCCTTATTATGTATCTCAAAAGTTATAAAATAAATCCCGAAGCAGAAGCCTGTGCCATAGCATTCCTAACTGAATAGTCCAATTCAACAGCATGTGTGTACTCAAGGCACTTGTGAGTTGGCTAAGTGCCATCTAGAACATTCCACTCAGGAATGACAATGTGAGCTTCACTAGCATGCTCCTATAATGGAATTGGAATAGCCGTTTCATCATATTCACGATATGCAAATTATTGAGTATGGTTCAAGTTAAATAAGTTAAGCTTTCCAAGATTGAAAACCAAAATAGTGAACATTACACTTTGATAAAACGTTTCTGAGCATAATATTAGGGTCCCAATACAAAACGTTTGCTTTAAAAAAAATTCATCGAAAGAAAATATCAAGTTGGTTCAATTCCATGTAGTCGTTGATCCCAACTCAAATTATCCACATGATTGCGCAATATTCATGAATTAACATTTAGGATTCATCGATAAACATTTAGGGTGTCAAAGTTTTATGTGTTTCTGGCATTGGTGGTATTCAGCTGAGTTAAATATGTTGACATTGGCCGTCCTTCTTCTGAGTGTCCTTCGAATCTTTTTCCCACGGCCGCTGATTGCTGATCCTCCACGCAGGGATTCACCCCATGCTATCATCTTAAGAAGGAGGAGTAGTCCGCGCAGGTTACGCAGACTTTCGGACAAAGCATGTGGCAGGTAAGATTTTAACTGAAACACACAACTACGTACCATACATATATATGGTTCATTTGTTACCTTCATTTTATTTATGTGTTTCTAAAATGCTTACGCTTTTGGTTTCATCCTTTTATTTATCATTTCTAGCATATCAATTTTGATTTCTTTTGTTGTTAAATTATCAGTTGCTTGTCTTATATTCTTCACGATTATTATTGTTTACACACACATATATATGTTATATATGTATATATATATATATGCTGGACTCCGTTTTTGTAATATATATATATATATATATATATATATATATATATATTACAGAAAAGGGGTCCAGTTGTCGATAATGTTACTTCTGAGATATTTACTTCTGATACTTTTACTTCTGAGATATTTTGTTTTATAGCCTTTATATTGACAACAGTGCTACTTTTAGGTTTTAGTGGATTTAGATAGCCCTAGCTTATCAAATACACGATACGTTTTCATTATGCTCTGCCAATTTCAAGAACTTAATATTTTTCTATCAAATAGATTAATTTCTTATCTTAACAATTAATTTTTTCTTTAAAAAAAGCCCAATTTTTTCAAGAAATACCATGGTTTATACCTTGGTACTTTTTATAGTGTTAGTAAGAAAACCATGATGTATACCGTGGTTTTTCGTGGTATTGGTACGAAAAGCCATGGTTTATATCTTTGTTTTTCTTGGGTTTAAACCATGGCTTAAAGAAAAAAAAAATGGTTTTAACCAAAACGAGTCATGGTTGTTAAATCAATGGGGTTTAAACCAACCATACTTGATGTCACTCCTTTAGCTTTCAAGTTGTGTTTCTCTGTGTTAATGCTTTAACTGATTAGTAATGCGCAATTTGTAAGATGAGTTGAAATTATCGTAAAGAGATACAGTTCTGCTTTACAGAATTAGCCTGAAAAGCTATACTTAACAAAGCCCTAAGCTTAATTTTGAAATTTACCATAATTGGACAATTTTTTGTAAACCATCACATATGTATGAGTGATTCTGTAAATATTTGGAATATTTGGAACATTAAAAGTTCAAAATTAAGTTCGTTTTAAAATCAAAAACTAAATCACTAAAATTAAAAGTTAAAAGTTAAAAATCTAAATCAAAAGTTATTTAATTATAATAAGACATCAGCAGAACTTAAATGTTTGTATTTTCTTGTATTTTTGTACTATTTTTTTAGTCATTTCAATGACATTTACGCACATGTGAAAGACAACATATAATTTGCAAATAATGTACAGACAGAAGACTAATTTTTACTCAAATCAATAGGTTGTAATTATTGTTTTTAATATAAGATGGATGAAAGTATAAAATTGCTTAAATTGAATATATATATATATATATATATATATATATATATATATATATATATATTCATATTCCTATATATTCCTATATATTCATATATATTCCTATTTTTGACATGACGTCTGTCACTCACTCACTCTCTCTCTCTCTCTCTCTCTCTCTCTCTTTCTCTCTATGTGTGTGTGTATGCAAGGAATGCAACGTATCCACTCCAGTTAAAAAACCCAGTTAAAACCAGTTAAAAAAAATCTGATGTGGGCAACACATGACTTTCCTCATATAATGCAATGAATTTACTATTTTTACAATAAAAAAATAGGTTTTCCTTATAGTAGCTATATATATATATATATATATATATATATATTGTTTTCAGCTTAGAGTTAAGGCATGTAGATGATATGAAAAATGAGAATGTGGATGACAAAATAGAGATTAAATAGTTCTCAACAAACCAGTATTAAGATTTTTATGCTTAATTTCTGTCAAGTACCTTCATGTGGAAGGTTTATAAAAATGCATAATCAAAATTCATTTATATTCAAATTTCAGCTGTTTTTTATAATTATGTTTATAAAAAGGAATTGAAACACGTACGTTTAAAAGGAAGTAACGTCCGCTGCTAATCACAAAATCTACGAAACACAGCAAAATTCAACTTCTTTCTATAACAAAAAACTCTCATGCTTATTTTCTAGCAGTGTTGACATTTCTAAAAATTTCCATTTCCTTGAGAAAAGATTTCCTATTTTCCAGTCATGCAGATGGCAAAGAATTCTTGTTATTAACTTCAATTTCATTTTTCGGGATAATATTACTTTCCCCACAATACACAGCAATGAACTATAAAGAAATTATTAGAATCGTGTCAAAATTTGAACACGAGTTTTCGACGTATTTACACATTTCAAAATTCTAAAATACAAAAATCCTATTTTTGACATGACGTCTGTCACTCACTCACTCTCTCTCTCTCTCTCTTTCTCTCTATGTGTGTGTGTATGCAAGCAATGCAACGTATCCACTCCAGTTAAAAAAAATCTGATGTGGGCAACACATGACTTTCCTTATATAATGCAATGAATTTACTATTTTTACAATAAAAAAATAGGTTTTTCTTATAGTAGCTATTTATATTCTTTCCAAGAAATTGAATTTTCGTCAATTAGTCGTCATTTTCGCTGATTCAGTGCCATTTTTATCCATTTGGCGAGATTTCTGTTAATTCGGCAACATTTAAAAAAGTCGCCAAGTTGGCGACATTCCGCCAAATTCGGCGCCAAAACCTCGCCAAACGTTATAAAAGGAGAAATAAGTTATTCTTATAGCAGATAAATAACTATTGGCGTTCAAATACAAAAGCATTACTCAAAGTATCTTTTCTTATGAATGGAACGAGCTAGATCCACGAGAATGATGTCACCCAATTTATCACATTATATTACATATGAAAAGTGAACATGTTTCTCAACAGTTAGTATATTTTTTTAATTTATGGGATTTTTTGATAAATTTATTTTTAAAATGCGCAATATCTCAAGAACGGTTCATGCTAGCGTTCTAAAATTTATGGCAATCCTTTTCTAAAGAAAAATTACATTAGAAATGTCTATTTGCCTAACTTTATTAAAGGTTTTGATTTTTTGATGATTTTTTCAAAATTTCACTCGGCAATTTAGGAGGGTTCTGAACATTCGATTACGTATAAAAGCAATAGGCTTCCAGTATTCACGGATTGTGATTTTTGTACCAAATTTTGTTCGAATCGGTCCGTTTGTTCGTCAGTTATCGTCTCCACAGACTTACAGAGACACACACACAGACGTCACCTCAAAAATGTTTGATTCGTGATCAGGGATGCTTGAAGTGTGCTTTCCCGTCGAAAACTCGAATTCGAATTTTCGATACCGTCACAATACTTTCCTTATACATTATGAATATAGGGAAAGTAACTAGTTGATCAAATTAAACGAAAAATTGTAAGTCATTTCTATGTTGCCTTGGTGCTGATGGAGAATATTAGATTTTGGTAAGATTCGAAAAAATAGAACCTTCCTTTTCTTGCGAAATAACCCGCAAAGTGACAAAATCTAAAATATTCTAAAATAAAAAATTACATATGCCAAAATGTAGACATTAAATATTTATTCATTTTCTGACATATTTTTTACGACAAAAAGAATAAGACCAACCTCATTATTACGGGACTAATCATTTGAGTTTTTTCGTATTTTTACAATGCTGCCTTTGAAAATAAGTAATATAGTATAATATATAGTGTACTGTATAATTGAAAATAAATATAGTTACACGAAATCGAAAATTGACGTAAAACTACATATTCAGTGTAATTTCAAATAATTATCCGTTTTAATTTATTATCCTCATTTGTTAATAATTATTAATAATCCGCAATTAAACTCAATTTAATGAATTATAAAAGAAAAAATTATGAACATCAGTTTGCAGGAAAAGTCATGTACTGCTTACATCAGATTTTTGTGGTATTATAATTTAAGTTTGGAGAAATTAGAAGGCCAGAATTATAGTACAAAAGACGTAGAAAAATGTTTAAATAAAACAGTTTTAACAATCTTCAAAATAAATAAATATATATCACTATATAACTCAAATATTTAAACATTTTGTAGAATCACACATATATATTAAATATATTCACTATTATCAAATAAATGTATGTTTTGTAAGTATTTTACCCATTAATAAATTGATTCCATATTTTAAGATTTATCACGAACCGATTTTATTCTCCACATATAGTGCGATATCTCCCAAAAGAATTAAGCGGTTTTTATGAAAGTTGGTGCGAGTATTTCAATTAATACACACAATAAGCTAATTGATTTTATACCAGATCGAAGTTTTAAAATGTCACTAATTTGTGCGTGTGTGTGTGTGTTTTCAAAATATCTAAATATGTTAATCTCTAACGAAATCATAAATCATATGATGGATACATTAGAATTTAGCTTCATTTACATACGTAACATAATGTACAGCAAAGGTAATGTGTAGAGAAATAGTATAGAGAAAGTGACGGAGTAGAAAATTCGAAATCAAGCAAAAAATTACCAGTAACGCTGCTGCTTTTGCGGTGAGAGAAACCAAGCCATTCTAAAACTTTTCAAAATATTCTGTTCCAATCACACGAATATCCATTTCCTTGGGACATTCTGGAAGTTTGCTAAAGAATGGAAAACTTTCTTGAACAGTTTTCTTTGCATATAATTTATTCTCATGAAAAGGACGACGGCGACTGCAAAATGAAATCGAACCGCGGAGAAACTGTAGAATACCGAATTCGTGTTTTATCGATGTTAGTGCCTGAACACATTCATGCATACCTGAGAGAGAGATAACCTTATCATTTATGGTTTTATAACAAGTTTTCGTTCACCTTCATGGGGACGTTATAAGAAAGAATTCTCTATTGAACTTCTTTTATTTTTACTGATACATGGTAATGTATAAGAAAAATATTGGAATCATGTCAAAAATCGAGTTTTTTAATAATACATGGTAATGAATAGGGAAAACATTGGAATCGTGTGGAAAGTCCAGTTTTTTTACTAACGGTAATGTATAGGTAAAATATTAGAATCGTATCGAAAATCGAGTTTTTTTACTAATACATGGTAATGTATAGAGGAAATATGGAAATCTTGTCGAAAATCGAGTTTTTTATCTAATGGTAATGTATAGGTCGAGTTTTTTTACTAATACATGGTAATGTATAGGGAACATATTGGAATCATGTCGAAAATCGAGTCAGCTCAATTTTTACATTTCTTCAAAATAATTCAGCCGTTTCTGCTTGAAGTCGCTCAAAACCCGGCTCGAATATGCTTTATAATGCATTGAAATTTGCTTAAAGCTAACTGTTGCCTCGTAACATTATTAAAATTTCCATTTAAGGAATAAAACATAAATTAACTTACATATAGTGATAAAAGAAAAAGAACCCAAATTTGAAAAATCTGTCCAAATCAAGAATCAGCATTAAGTGGATTTTTATTCATCGTTTTAGTTGAATAATCAGAGATAAAACGAGAAAACGGCTCTTTTCTAAGATTATGTTTAAAAATTCACTCTTCATCCATTTAAGTTATTAATCGATGCAATGCCTCTCCTTGTTAGAGCTCATCAGTTTCAAATATTCATGACTAGAGCAGTAGCAGAACAAGCATGTCATATGCCACAATTGATGTTTTTAAAATCATTCCAATGCAATTGAACTTCCTATGTACGCATACATAAATATTATTATATTTATGATATAGTTATAAATATTTTAGAATAAAAGAGTAAGTTGTTTAGAATACAAATATAAATAAATTCACAGACAATTCTTCGCTTTATTTATATATTCATTTTAAAGATATCGACCGAACAGCATTTTAATTTAAGATTATAATTTATTTAATCTTATTAATTTAGAAATATTCGGAACCTAATAATTGGAATTAAAATTACAGAAGAAATTGAAAATAAAATATAAGTGTTAAATTACATCAGTAAACGATATCTGTTTTCCTATTTTCACCACCAATCAAGCAATTACAGTACAGAAGCGATTAAACTTTTTAACTATACTTTCCCAACAGACTCAAATTCATTTTCTCTTTATTTTTTTACTTCATTAAATTGAGTTTAATTGTACAAAATAACGGGCATAATTATACGAAATTACGCTGAATTTTCACTTTCTTTTGGTAACTGCATGTATTTTCAAAACCGGCGTAGCAAAATTGCAAAAAAAAACTACAATGTCTCAAGAGCGGCTAGTTCTGCAGTAATGGGGTTAGACTTATTATCTTGCATAAAATATTGTACAAAATTACGTATAAAACAAGCTTTAAATTGATACATTTGAACATATGTAGTCTTTTATTTTAGATATTGACGATTTTTGCGGGCCATTTTGCAAAAAATGGCAGGTTCATTTTTCCGAATCCTATCAAAATTTAATCAGCACCACGGAAACTAACAAGTGACATATTTACCAAATTTTGTAGAAATTGGCCATTTAGCTTTTTAGATTGAGTGGATACGTAAAATTTTTGCGGGCCATTTTGCAAAAAAAGCAGTAATGGGGTTAGTCTTATTCTTTTGCATTAAATATTGCACAAAATTCCGTATAAAACAAGCATTTAATTGATACATTTGAACATATGTAGTCTTTTATTTTAGATATTGAAGATTTTTGACGGCCATTTTGCAAAACATGGCGGGTTCATTTTTCCGAATCGTACCAAAATTTAATCAGCACCACGATAACTAACAAGTGACATATTTACCAAATTTTGTAGAAATTGGCCATTTAGCTTTTTAGATTGAGTGGATACATAAAATTTTTACGGGCCATTTCGCAAAAAAGGCAGGTTCTTTTATCCTGAATCGTATCAAAATATAATCAGCAGCAGGATAATCTTTAAGTAATTTAAGTTAAAATTTTATGAAATTTGGTCTATTAGTTTTTGAGTTAGAGTGGATACATACATTGCACATACAGACATTATACTCACACACACAGACGCACTCACAGAGAGAGAGAAAAAGAGACGTCATGCTAAAAATGGTTCTTTCTTATTCTGGAGGTCCCAAAACGTAGAGATCCATCAAAAACTCGAGTTACGATTTTTGACGTGATTCCATTACTTTACATATCCATTACCAAGTATTGCAGGGAAAGTAATATAAGAAATTGCAACTCTCACTTGGCCAATAATTGAAATCGAATGATCATTTACTCAAGTAAATTTAGAACGCATTTCCTCCCTATTAAATTCATAGATCACATGATTTCATGTAGCAGATATCATATGTTACGAAACATATGATATCTGCTACATCTGCTACATTTATTTTGATGCGTCCAGGCTTGAATTGTGTATATGAGTGTGTTACTGCAGTTTCAAACAAATTGATTCTTTCGGTTCTAGTAAAACTATTTAGCAGGTGAAAGCAAATGTTTTATTTTGACTTTGGAATACGTGACATAAATAAGTCTGAAATTATTATTTTTCTGTATATGCGTAGTATATGCGTTTTCCTTAAAGGACAGACTTTTATTACTTAATATGATACAGGGAAACTTCCATCCTTTTTTTGAGGATTTTCTTTCATATGTAATTTCGATTATTTTTCTATTTCAATTTTGATCAATTTTTTGTTTTTTATTTATTTTGACAAGGCCCGACTCGATCACGGTACGGCCCGAAATAGCTTTCTTAAAATACGGCCTGTGGGTCACTGGCCTGGCCCAATCCCGCACAGACCTCTAGCGTAATTGTATGTTTGTTGTGCATTGCTGTGTGTGATGTGTATTGTTGTGTGTGTAACATCCTAACGCACCACTGCCAAACTTTTGTGTTGCATTGGGCGACACTTTCACAGAAAATTGCGTTGCTGGTCTCACTTTTCTCCAAAAATTGTGCACTCCCTAGGAAATAATTTTATTGGAAAAATTCATATTTCATTAGAAATACTCATTTTATTATTGTTTAGAATATACTCTTGTGATTTTTAAAGAAAATAGTAAAATCTAATTTTATTAAGAAATATTTTATTCAAAGTACACATCTCGTTTGCGCTGCCTATAAAATTCTTTCGTGGGCTAAACCGAGTTAGATATAATGCCTAATCTATAGAAATTTTCTCAGTGTTCTATAAATGATTCAAGTGACCAAACACAAGGACTCACTTTTAATAAGTTTTGTGAGAATTATTTTTACTTTTTCATATCAATGTGATAATTATTTATACATTTTCATATCAATGTAATAATTGTCTTTACTTTTTCAAATATGTTTACTTTGTTTTTACTTTTTAAAACTTTCCAACATAGTTAAAAGTGTTTATGACTTTGGTCATTTTGTCTGTTGTCCGTTCGCACGATAACTACCGTAAAAATAACTTTATCAAAATGAAATTTTAATGTGTTGTTGAGACGGTCTGTTTAGCATATGGGAATAAAAATGAATAACATCACCCGATTAGTTTCGAATTTAACCCGTGTTGAAAATATGAAATACATTGAACCCTATGGGACCTAATTTTTGAAACATTTTTCAAGCAAAGTTGAAATTAGCAAACTGCTTCTAAAATATTCAAATTATTTCATAAAATTATCTGAAATATTCAAATTATTTCATAAAATGTGGGATTTTTTTCAGCAAAATATATTAGGCAGTATTTTAAATAAAAATTGAAATAATAATTACACCCAAGATATATGAAGCTATCATGTGACTGATTGCAAAGCAAAATATGGCATCCATTTTTTTTACTTGTGTAAACATCATGATATTTAAGGATCTTTTAAATTTATATTAATGTTGCATCCGTCCTAACACCGTTTTATTTTTGCGTATTATCTGTGTATCTAATTTCCGTGCCTACGTAATTGCAATATTTTTTATTTATAATGACCACTAAACTTTAATTACTTCTAAAAAGAAGCCTAATTTTAACATATGCAGAATGTAAACAAATCAAGCGATTGCAATGTGAGTTGTATAAGAATTTCTGAATTCTTGTCACGCAAAATTATTTAACTCTGGAGATTGAAATATAAAGTGATATGAATGAAATATCCATTGATTTTACATACAGAGGCAGACGATTTATATTTCGATGAAATTTGAAGTTTTCAAGTATAATAAATAAGTGTAGTTCTGCAATAATTTAAAATATATCACCGCTGAATGTATTACATTTTAGAGATGTCTAAATAAAATTGCATTTCATTTGGAAAGTGTTTCATAATCAATGCTTATGCATGATTGATCTTTCTTGTTTTAAATTAGTGGAGATATATTATGAGGAGGAATTTTGCGGACGATGCGTTAAGTTGCCTAGGAAAATATCTGATGTGGGCAGCATATCACGTATATAATACATTAAATTTATATAATGCAATGAATTATATAATGCAATGAATTTATTTCTTTTACAGTCAAAAAATAATGTATAAGATCCAAGGTACTGTGTCTTTAATGTTGAATTGTACATTTGGTGATATTCCGAATGAAAACTTGTAAAACTATTTCAAAGTACTCAAAAAACTTATATTTCGAGCATCTCTAAATAAACAATTATCAATATTGATAGTTTTCTCTATAAGCGATATAGTCCATATATTAACATATTTTAATAATTAATACATCAATTAGGCATAATTTGTATTAATTTAGCGTCATTTTTGCAATTTTAACGATATTTTCGTCAGTCTGGGACGAAATATCACCAAGCTGGCGATACTTTGCTAGATTATTCGCCAAGTTCGCAGAATGCATCATCAAGTGCTACAAACAAACGGAGAGAAGAGCATTTCTAGAAGGTATGCCTGTCATATGACGGAAACTAGAATTTGTGAATAGTTACTTCCCATTTAGTGTCAATTTTATCAATTTGGCGACATTTTTGGCACTTTGGCAACATTTAAAATAGTCACCAAGTTGAGGACGTCTCGCTGAATTTCTAGCCAAGCGTTATGGACGTACGGAGAAATGGGTTATTCTTAGAGTCTATTCCTCTTTTCAAGACATTGAACTTTCTTCAATTCGTCGTCATTTCAATGATTTAGCGTCGGTTTCATCAATTTGGTGAATTCGTATTTTTGGGTGACATTTTCGTCAATTTGGAAACATTTAAAAAGTCAGCAAGTTGGAGTTATTCCGACAAATTCGTCACCAAAATTTAGCCAAACGTTAAGGGGCGGAAAAATAGGTTTTTCTTAGTAGATTCATAAATTTTTTCGAATATATCGAATTTCCGTCAATTAGGTATCATTTTCATTGATTTAGCTTCATTTTATAATAATATTTAAATAAGTTATTCTTGTAATAGATAAATGACTACTGGCGATCAAATAAAAAAGTATTATCCAAAGTATCTTTTCTCATGAATGGAACGAGCTAGATCCACGAGAATGATGTCACCAAATTTATCGCATGGTATTACATATGAAAAGTGAACATATTTTACAATAGTTAATATTTTTTTTTTATTTCATGTGATTTTTTGATAAATTTATTTGAAAATGGTCAGTATCTCGAGAACTGTTTATGTTAGCGTTCTAAAGTTTATGACAATCGTTTTTTAATGAAGATTTACATCAGAAATGACTATTTGCGTAACTACGAGTATATTAACGGTTTGAATTTTTTGATGATTTTTTTCAAAATTTCACTCAAAAATTTCGGGGGTTCTAAACATTCGATTACGTTTAAAAACAATAGGCTTCCAGTATTCACGGATTGTAAATTTTGTACCAAATTTCCTTCGAATCGCGCCATTCGTTCGTGAGATATCGTCTCCACAGACACACACACACACATCACCTCAAAAACGTTTGATTGGTATTCAGCGATGCTTGAAACGTGCTCTCCCTTCGAATTTTCGACCCCGTCACAATACTTCCCTTATACATTATACTATGTATAAAAGGAAAGTAAAAAGAAGACGTAGTAAAACTGTAAACTGAAATTTATTTGAAAAATGTGCAATATCTCGAGAACTGTTTATGTTACCGTTCTAATGTTTATGTCAACCGTTTTTTAATGAAGATTTACATCAGAAATGAGTATTTGCGTAACTTTATTAAAGGTTTTGATTTTTTGATGATTTTTTTCAAAATATCACTCGAAAATTTTGGGGGTTCTAAACATTCAATTACGTTTAAAAACAATAGGCTTCCAGTATTCATGGATTATAATTTTTCGACCAAATTTCTTTCGAATCGCGCTATTCGTTCGTGAGATATCGTCTCCACACACACACACACACACATCACCTCAAAAAGTTTTGATTGGTGTTTAGCGATGCTTGAAACGTACTCTCCCGTCGAAAATTCAAATTCGAATTTTTCACCCCGTCACAATACTTCCCTTATACTATGTATAAGGGAAGTAGTACTATGTATATAAGGAAGTCCGTAGTACTATGTATATAAGGAAAGTAAAAAGAAGACGTAGTAAAATTGTAAACTGAATATTATATTAAGTGTAATAAAAATGTAAATTGAATATAATACTAAGTATGTTTGTCAATTAAACTCAATAGATTATTAATTTGAATCTGTATGGAAAGTCATGTGCTGACCACATCAGATTTTTACTTTCCTTACAATACACGGTAATGTATAGGGAAAGTATTGGAATCGTGTCGAAAACTGATTTACGAGTTTTCAATGGATCTACACGTTTCTAGTACCTTCCGAGAGGTTGGTGGTAGGGGAAGGAGGGTACGGTCCCTGTGGATGCCTCCCCCACTGGGTTCCGGTCTAAATTGGGTGGCACTTCCCGGCCGTCCATACAGTTACCTTACACCTTTCTGGTAGGTCGGACGGTCTGGGTCTCAACAACAACAACGTTTCTAGTACCTTAGAAAATAAAAAAAAATATTTTCGCATGGAGTATGTGTGCCTGTCTTCTCTATATCTATGTGTGTACATGTATATATCCGCACTACTATATAAACTAATTGGCACAATCCCATAAAATCTGTAATGTAAGTTCCTTGGTGCTTATTGCATTTTGTTATTGCAGAATCGGCCTATTTTAGAAAAATGACCCGCAAAAATCTTCAAAAACTGAAAAAATATACTAAATATGCTCAAATATATTAATTTATTGCTTGTTTCTTACGTAATTTTTAACAATAAAGCGAATAAGAAAATTCCAAGCAGTTTTGAACGGATTGTTCTCGAAATATTTCAGTTTTTTAGAATTTGGAAGAGTTGGCGATGCATTGAAACTATATGCATTAAAATTGCAAAAATGGTTACAATTTCAAATAAGTATTAAAGTTATTTACTTATTATTAAAATTATTACAATTTAATGAATTATAGGGGTGGGACAGCCACTCGAAGGGGATTGCACAAGCCGAGTTGGATTTCCGGCTTTGCCCATACTGTCACGGTGTTCAAGCGGTGTACGGGTGCATTACATATGTGGGTCCGTAAGTCCTTCCGAGAAGTAAGGTGGAAGAAGAAGAAGGGTACGGTCACTGTGGATGCTGCCCCACTGGATTCCGGTCTAAATTGGGTGGCACTCCCCGGCTGTTCAAACGGAGACCTTACATTTTCGGGTCCGTCGGACGGTCTGGGTCGAAGAAGAAGAAGAAGAATGTAATAAATTATGAAAGAAAAACTGCAATAGAGTCTGTAGAGAAAGTTATGTGCTGCTCATACTAGATTTTTGCTATTCTTATAGGGAAAGTATTGGAAATTATTGGAGTTTTTGATGGATCTGAACTTTTCTCACATTCTAGAATACGAATACATTATTTTTAACTTGATTTCTGTGTGTTTGTGCAATGTAAGCGTCCATTCTTGATCGTAAACTATTTGACAAAATTATCGAACATTTTCTGTAAATCACTTAATGTTACCTTAATGCTGATGAAACTTTGGTACGATTCGGAGAAAACATAACCGGTCTTTCAAAATGGCCCTTAAATGTCGCCAAATCTAAATTTAAAAATTAATATGCTTATATGTGTATTAATTAAATGCTTATTTCATACTTAATTTTTACTACAAAACGAATACGACCAATCCCATTTCTCTAAGATGAAGAACCGTTCTTGAGATATTATTACAGTTTTCTGGAAGTTTTGACCCAATCACAATTCGTTCGCTTTGAATATACGAGGTATTGCAAGTAAAGTAAACATTATCAACTGCATATAATTACGTATTGTACTACATGTTTTTCTTTAAGCTAATAAGGAGAATAAATATTGACATGGAGAACATTATTTCCAATAAACAAATAATACGTTATTATTTTCCTTATATCGACACAAAAAAAATTGCCGCAAAAATTATAATAGCGAAAATTGTAACAAACTCTTTTTAACAATCCCCTAAAACAGAATTTACATATTTATAATATTACTTTTCCTACGTACTCAGTATAATGCAAATTTACAGGAAAAGTATTTGTGACTCGGTTGAAATTTTAAATTCGAGTTTTTGACGAAAGAGCAAATTTTAAACATTGCTGAACTCGAATTGAATATTTTTGAAGTGATGACTACATGCGTGAATGTTAGTATGGATGGGGGAAGGGTGTTCATCAGTCTGTTTAAGCGATATCTCCCGAATGAATAAAGCTTTTCGAAAATAATTTGTTACGGTTGTTACAGTCAGTGAATACTAGAACCCTCTTGATTTTAAACACAATCGAATGTTCGGATCCCCTCCTGTAATAGTTGACTGAATTTTTGAAAAAATCATCACAAAAGCAGGATCGTCATTACTGATACTCAAATAATCATTTTTGATGCAATTTTTATTATAAAAAGACTGATATAAATTTTAGTGCGCTAGTATGATCCGTTCCTAAGATATTACTAGATTAACTAATAAAATTTTGAAAGAAAAATCAGGAACGTCAATGCTATTAAATAAATAATCATTCTGTACGTAATATTTCATAAAAATACCAGAGACACAACATTAACATGAATCGCTCTAGATATATTGTACGTTTTTCAAATAAATTAAAAAAAAATCACATAAAAATTAAAAAGTATTTTCAAAGTAGTATTTTCATTAGTGGTATTTTCAAATAGGTTCACTTTCCATATGTAATATTATGTTAACACCATTGCTTTGAATCTAGTTCGTTGCAGTCATGAGAGGGGATATTCTTAGTAATATATTATAATAGGATACTAATTTATTGTGTAATTGCATTTCAATGAGGATTTTGCAGGCGGGTATGAATAAATCATTCTATTTGGACCAATAAGTTGACAAACGTGCCCAAGTTCAATTTATGTGGTGTTGTCAAATCAATGCTGAAATTTGTGTTATGTATCTTGTATATCACAGTTTCTCTGTGAAAGAAGTGAATTCGTTGCATTATGTGAGAACAACCAAGTGATGTTTACATCAGATGTTTCAATTTTCCTTTTACATACTTTTTGTAGTACAGGTACAGAGAGCTTATGCACTAATTACGCCATAACAAGCTATTAATTGTCAGATGTTTTAATTTAAAGTCATCAGTAACGCTGCTTCCTTTGGTAAATTTCATCCAGTTACTTAACAGCAAGAATATTCATTTTCGATGCGCATGTTCTCGATGGTTTGGTAAAAATGAAAAGCTTCCCTGAATATTTTTCTTTGTCTGTAACTTATTTTTCCTGAAAATGACGTCAGCGACTGCGAAATGAAATCGAACCGTTGGAATGCTACACAGCACGAATTTCATGTTTTATTCATGTCGGCGCGAAAGCACGTGCATTGAGAACCAACCAACTGAGAGTCTTTAACAATTTCAATTTTCTAATATTTTACTTCTGTGTAGGGGATGTATAAAAACATTTACAATATGACGTTTTTCTTTTACTTTCATCGCCATAGATAATAATGTAAAGATAGATTACTATGACGAGTCAAAAATGCGTCAAACATCTATGCGTTTTGAGCATCTCTGAATTTCGAAGATGTTGTGCGTCTGTATGTAGGTACGATATATTTCGAATAATTTGATAAAATAAAAACATTTGGTAGGATTTTTTTAGTCAGTGACCATCAAAAGCTATTTATTTTTAGATTAACGGACAAAGGTAAGGATAACATTTTCTAATACCTTTCTTGGAAAATCGAAAAATCGTTATAAAATCATAATTACGAATAAAAATGTTGCGAAAACTGATTTTTTTATTTAAATGCGAATGTCATCATCTTACATAATAAAGGTTTAATGAGGATAAATCTGTGTATCTTTATGTTTGTCCGTTTTGTGTGTGCAGTCTGCGAAAAGTCTAAGCGTCGTGCGTCCATGAAATTTGGTACACAGGTACGTCAGGACTTGAATAAGTACACCTCGGAATTTCGCTTTTAAATTTCGAATTAGTTTTTAGTTATTTTATGTTTATGCCAGAATAGCGACCAAATATATTATTACAGATTTTTCATCATGCGAAAGATCGAAAAATTATTTTTTAAACAAATTTTGAACGGAATCCATGAAATTAATGGACACATTTTAGTGATTTTTTCAGAATATATACTTTTGGGTCGTTTAAAATATCCCCGATATTTATACTGCGATATAAAATAGTTGACGGTTAATTCAAAGTTTATAATTTAACCCCCAGGTCCTCTATATATCAAAGACTGTTATAAAACAAAAAATAATTTCATGAAACCAATCATTTATTAATTATAAATTTTTAAGCGATTAAAGTCTTCAAATGTTTGAATAATTTTCTTCCGTCGCTTTCTTCCTTCATGGCTGGCAGTTACCGCCATCACATAAAAGCAAATTCATTTTAAAAGTTTTTCTCCTTAAGGTCTTTTATTTATTTATTTATTTATTCTTTTGTCGGAGAACGTGCTTTTTTTTTCTTTACCTATAGTGTGTGTGAGAATTTGACTAGCATTCTAAAGTTTATGTTATTCGTTTTATAATAAAGCAATATGTATAAAATGATTACTTAATTAACATTATTATAAAAATATGTGAAATATGCCATTTTTTCGTGAGGTTTCGCTTCCACAGACTCATGGATATACACATACACACACACACAGAAAGAGAAAGAGAGAGAGAGAGAGAGAGAGAGAGAGAGAGAGAGATCATCTCAGAAACCTTCAATTCGAGTTCGGGGATGCTTGAAACATGCCCTTCTGTCTCAAAACTCGAATTCGAATCTTCGAAAGTGAAAATCGAACTATGCTACTTAAAGTGTGCACCAAGATGCAATAAGTGTTGCGGTAAAGCATCAGATATCTAAGTGGTGAATTTCGTGAAAGGTCAAGGAATAGTTTTTGCTGTTGAATATATACATACAGTGGTTAGATAGATACTTGAGTCTTCATTGACGTCATGCCTGGAACAACCTTTTTTCTTTTAATTATAGACCCAACAACACGTTTGAGTATCATTAGAATTAGACCTGTAAAAAGGTAATATAAATATTCTTGCGGAAAAGTGCGGTTCCAGGCAGAATTGGAAACAATTTTTTATCTGATAAATATATTTACGACCTTTTATCTGTTGTCATCTAATCAGAAATGTGAATCGCTGCATCATTTTGGGAATTGGCGTGACATGGAAGTCACGTTGTAAATACCACAGACGTCACGTTGGAGTTTTCAAACATGTGAGAAGTCAGGGGTTGAACTCCGTTTCCTAGATTTAACAACTTATCGCTTTCGAGCAACAAGCGGCCATTACAGTCCGGGTCCTAAAGCTCAGAAATAAATGTATAGGTTGCGATAAGAGATGGCAGAAAAAGAAAATTAAAATTATTAAATCAATCTTTTAAAATCTTCTGCAATCTCTCATTACAAGCATCTAATAGAAGGATCGGACAGCCTCATGCAGTCATTGGGACAATTAGCTTGAAATTAAAGTGTTATAATTAATATTTGGGTATCATACAGTAAGGAAAAGAATCTTTGAAAAGAATGTAATGCCTTGTGTAACAAAAAAAGTAGAATAATTATAAATTGACTACATGGGGGGCCTGGGAACACATAAACACAAAAAATTGTTTACATATTCCAGTTGTTATTATAGTTCATGAATTTCATGATTACCTACTGTTCTTTTTTCATAATACAATCCTAAATTTTATATGTATATAGATGCATAAAAAAACAAATAAGATTGTTGAGAAGACCTAATTACTTGCTGATTTTCTTCTTCCAACACCATTCATTGAAGATGTGCATATTGGAGTCCTCTCAGATTCTCACTTGAGAGTTTATACATTTTGACAATGTAAAATATTGTCTAATTCATTTCAAAAAGGAAAATTGTGTTCAATAAAAAAACAACTCTTCTAGAGATTCAAGGAATGCTATCTGAATAAATAAAATATTCTTTATTTGTACGTCACACAAAAACAAAATGTTTATTGCACACCTATTCAATAACATATATGTAAATGGAGATTGTATAAAATGTTTTCTTTATTAATAAGCGAATGAAGTTGTAGATATATTTTTGCTTGGACCGGAACCAGTCACCTATGCCGGTGCATTTTTTTGGAGAGACATCTCTGGAAATGTCTACCTCGTCATGTAATATTGCATTGGGAAAGGAACTAAAATAGAGCACACGCGCAGTTCAACCACTTAACTGTCTTATAGGTCCAGGCAAAAGTGTCTAGACTGCGGGATTTTTTGGGGGGATTAAAAATTCCCTTTTCTCTTTCACGATGAGATTACGTTTTTTATTCCCTTTTAAGCTATTTGCCATTAAGTTATTTCCATTTGAGTCATTTTAAAAGTTAATTGCAAATTTGTTTTAGAGAAAAGCTAAATTATAGGTTTTATGATATTTTTGATATGGAATTTTTCTATATGAATCATAAATTAAACTTTTAACAAGGGAAAAATTAAAGCTTGGTGAGTGGTATATGTATTTCCCTTGATTTTTATATACTAGTTAAAATAGCGTTTTGCGTTTTCCGTATAACGTGATATCCCACACGTTTTTGAAGGTGTTCCACAGAGAAACGCGATTATTTTATTCTTAACTCTGTTGAAATATATAGCATTAAATTTCATATTTGCTAATTTTGGTCCTTAGTCTTATGTCCCTGAAATTATTATGTCACGTATCGCTACTGATTATAAGTGTTGTTGTTGTTGAGACCCAGACCGTCCGACCTACCAGAAAGGTGTAAGGTAACTGTTTGGGAAGAGCCACCCAATTTAGACCGGAACCCAGTGGGGGAGGCATCCACAGGGACTGATTATAAGTGTGTAACAATGCAGGGTTCTAAATCACGAGGAGCTTCTGGAATACCTGGAAAGACTTTTGGTCGCTCCACCTCCATTTTGTCCGCCCCCAGGAAAAACCATCAAAATCCGGCTCTGTTATGTTTTGTCGCGTAGTTGATATTATAAGTGTACAAAGATTTAGCCTTCTACGCCATCGGGGCAGGTTCGGCAGAATCTGAAAATACTTTTCTTAAAAACCCATTTTCTCCGCTCTGATCTATCGAAAATTCGAATCCGTTAGTTTTCGGAATTAAAAACCAATGAGTTTATACAGCATACGATATTTATTAAATCATTTCCGATTTAAATATTTAAGAAAGGTACAAATACATTTTATCGGTATCCATGCATTTTATCGGTATTATACACTCATGTCCAAAAGTTAAGCATAGTTGCTGTTTATGTGAAAATTTCAGGAACTCTACATCGGAATCGAAGGAAACGCGGTATGCGGGTGTAATAGGGTTATAGAAGAAGAAACCAAGGCAAAACAAGGATAATAACGACTTTTATTATCCAAAGAAAAGGGTTGAAAGAAAAAGGGTAGCAATACGAGTGTCAACCTCAGTGAAACAGAATGATTGAAACAATGTGGTGCTGCAGTTTAATAAGGCGAGTGGGAACTTCGGGTAGCTATGCATGCTGCACAACGATTTCCCATACTTTCGATGAGAGTTTGGATGAGTTGTGTGCTCAAAGAGTTCCAAGCCTCGCGGAGAGCAGTTTTCAATCCCGGAACGGTGATTGGTGGGTAGCGGAGGGCTGCAAGATGTCTCCCGAGCATATCCCACACATGCTCTATTGGATTCAGATCAGGTGAGTTAGCAGGCCACTGCATGTTCTGGATATCTTCAATTTGAAGGAAATCATCGACCAAGGCCGCACGGTGAAAAGGCGCGTTATCATCCATGAATATGAAATCAGGACCAACAGCACCTCGAAATAATCGAACTGTAAGCTCAAGGACTTCGTCTCTGTATCTTTGAGCTGCAACCGACCCCGTGTCAAAGATGTGGAGGTCTGTGCGGCCGTCCATCATGATGTCTGCCCAAACCATGACCCCCCAAATGGAAAGCGATGCCTCTTCGTGATGTTTACCGGGTGAAAACGCGTTCCACGTTCTCCCCAGATCGTGGTACGATGAGACTCAGTGTGCAGGCTAAACCTAGACTCGTCACTTAACTCGTCGTGCAGGATTAACCTGGACTCGCACTGAACTCGTCGTTCAGGGTAAATCTGGACTCGTCAGTGGAGTGCACAACAGTGCGACATTGCCCTACTCTTGTCCACTCCACTTCTGATGATAACCTCCACTGTAAACGCTCGTGTTTCTGTGCAGACATCAGGGGGATGCAAACTGCTGGTCGTCTGGCATAGAGATCAATGTGCCTGAGTCTCCTGAAAACAGTTTGTCTCGAAACAGTGACACCAGTGGCGGCTGTCAGGATGACACCCAGTTGTCTGGCAAAACGGTTCCTCTGACGTCGTGCAGTTATCACCAAATATCGGTCTTGCGGGGCGGTTGTTACCCTTGGCCGACCTGGTACTGGTCGTCTGGTAACATATCCAGTGGTTTGGAACCTCTGCTACAGTCTGGAGATCACACACTGAGGCATATTCAGAATTCGAGACGCTTCGGTTTGGGATCGACCGGATTTCAGCATTCCAATAATTCGTAAAAGCATGTCCAGTTACCATCTTTGTGACATATTTCGTCCTGTTTGATTGTTAACAACGCTCGGTACCACAGCAATTGCGAAATTATGCTTCAACTGGCCATGCCGCTCGAGGCCGTTTTATACTCGTTCCGACGTGTGCCGGTGCTTTGCGCATGTCGACATCGACTGAATCATATTGCATATGCACAATGATTTACTTTCGTCCCACGAGTCTGCACAACTTATTGTGAACTATTGTATCCATATTAACTCCGAATTTTTCGCGTTTCACGAATTATGCTTAACTGTTGGATATGACTGTACATATTATCTAATACATTTAACATTTTTGACTGTATTTTATCAATTAGGGCTTAAAGATGAAAAATTACGTTTTTATTCATATTTGTATTTTCTCAATTTATCTGTTTCACTTTGACAAACATTTTTCATATTCATATATTATGTTTATCCATTTGGTAAACCAGAATAAAGATTGCACGTATGCATATATTCTAATAGCATTTTAGCGGTTTCACTTTTACATATATGTTGTTCCAATTTCATAGCGATTTCATTTGGGCATGCATTGATCCGATTTCATATTTTTTTTTTGTAAATTTCTTTACAATCTAAACCAGGATGTGTTATTCTTCAGATCTGCCTGTGAAAATAATTTTGTATAGCGAGGACAAAGATACTTATGCTTCTTTTAGGAAAATTAACTTAGTTAATAGAACGTTTTATATAAAATGTCATTTAGAATAATATAGAATTGTTTGGATGATTATAAATTTTAAGTTTCTTTATATTATATATTCCGTACGAAGAACGCGTATATTGCTAGTATGGTATAATTTTCTTCAAATAAATTTTTGGTTAAAAAAATTGCCTGCATAATGCAATATTTCTATGATATGTTGACTGTTTCGTTTCTTTATTAATAATTCAACAACTCCTGGTCCCAGTAACATGAAACATATGAGCGGAGTTCTCGGTTATAAAATAAAGAATAACTATATCAAGACATTTTAAAACATCTGTCAAAACCAGTGTATTTTTATTCGGAACAGATAACCAAACAAACAAATAAGCAGACTTTCAATTTTATTACTCGTGATTTAAAATGTGTGAAACTTCTAAACGCATTCATATTGCTTTGAAAACAAATTCAATTAAAATATTTTATTCAATTCCTTTATAAAGATAATATGTATAAAAATATATGTCGCTATAAAAAAATTATATATAGTAAATCTGAAGAAAAAAATATATTGGTCCCGTTTGAAGAACAATGTTTAAAAATGTGAAGTTTGGTAAATATACGGAAAAAGGAAAACGCTGACATGGTATAACCAATTATTCCACTTTTAATCAGTTGCGACAATCATATAAATATCTTCAGAAATATATGAATTTAAAAAAAAAAATTGTTTTCCAAACTATTACCGAAATTTTATATTCTATGTCCAAAACTGATATAGCAATATCAAAAATATAATATTGTCTATTTATTAAATGTATTTTATATCAGTGTCGTCTTCTACTTCGACACAGACCGTCCGACCTACCAGAAAGGTATAAGGTATCTGTTTGGACGGCCGGGAAGTGTCACCCAATTTAGACCGGAACTCAGTGAGGGGGGCATCCACAGGGACCGTACCCTCCTTTCCCTACCACCAAGTCTCGGAAGGATTATATCAGTGTCTGTATTACTGAATCTAACAGATATACCCTCCTTTGCACATGATTAAAAATCTGTAAATTTTAGGTTTCTAGGTGATATTGTATTTTAAAAAATTCTAATCATTTTTTTTATTTTATTTCCCTAAAGAAAAGCATAATAATATCTGTCGTTGATTTACGAAATTATATTTGCAGGTAAATATTGAAGTCCGGTCATCACGCACAAAAATTAACACGCTAAATGGTAGATGATATACCAATACTATTTCTATCCTGTTTTAACAATCAGTTAAACATTATAGAAAATACAAGAGTTTAAAATACAATATGCCAAAATAAAAACAGATGACTGAAAATATCAATAATTCCCTTAAATTTATATCCCGGCGCAGTAACTAATACAATTCCCAATCAAAAATATGATACCGTTCATTTATAAAATCAATTTCCTTATTATTTAAATCATACAAATAAAATAAAAATCATCTGCCAAATAAACACATTTGATTTAATACTTTTGCTAAGCAACGTGATATAATTATCTTTTCATAAAATTTCGCAAAATAGTCGTTTGCATAATGCTATTTCTATGGAAGATTTAATTTTGTGTTTTATTACTTTTGTGATTTGTTTTAACATTTTCTAACATAGTTGGAAAGTGTTTATGACTTTGTTCATTCTGTCTGTCTATCTGTCCGTTCGCACGATAACTGCCGTGAAAATGACTTGGATTGAACCCGGGTTGAAAAATTAAATACATTGAACCCTATGAGATTTAAATTTTTAAATATTTTTAAGCGAAGTTAAATTCATAAATTGCTTCGAAAATTTTAAGAAATAATCAAATTATCCCATAAAATATATAAAACATATTTCAGCAAAATATGTTCGGTAGTTTTTTAGATAAAATTTAAAATAATAGTTACACCCGTATTATATGAAGTGATCACGTGACCCACTTCAAAATAAAATATGGCATCCATCTTTTTTTTCCAGTGCAAAAATTGCGATTTTTAAATTTCTTTTAAATTCATATTTAGTGTTGTATCCGTCCTAAAACCGCTTTATTTTTGCGTATTTTCTGTGCAGCTGTATTTTGTTCCAAAGCAATTACAATATTTTTGACTTAAAATGATCATCAAACTTTGATTATTTCTACAACGAAGCCTAATTTTAATGGATGCAGAATGTCAACAATTGATTGTAATAGGAGTTGTATAAGGATTGCTGAATTTACTGTCACCCAAAATTATTAATTCTGGAGTCTGGAATAAAAGTGATCTAAATGGGACATTCATTACTTTTACATAGAGAGTCAGACGATTTATATTTCGATGACGTCATTTGAATAAAGTTCATTTATGCCCATGAAGTTAAGTTTTCAAATATAATAAATTACTGTAGTATTGTGATAATTTAAAATATATCGGCGCTGAATGTATCCCATTTTAGAGATGTTTAAATAAAATTGCATTTCAATTGGAAAGTGTTTCATAATCAATGCTTTATGCATGATTGATCTTCCTTGTTTATTAATTGACAACGCCTGCCTTAGAAACTTTAAGCTTGGACGGAGTTACCGGCGGTAAAGTAGAGAACAAGCAAACCAAATTTGATAAGAAAAAACAAAACAAATCCGTCAAAAACTACGGATTTGTATAAGGAATAGGCAGGCAGACTCTCAAACAAGCAAACGTACTTTCTATTTTATATATTATAGAGCATGCGTATAGGAAAATCTTAAACCACGCACCAAACTATCTAAAGAATGACAGATATTTTACCCAAGAATATTCAGGCGCTTCTCTAACGAAATTGCAAACATTTCCGTAACTGCAAAAATGTTCATTATCCTCCCCCACACACATCCCTTTCCGTGAAACATTCTGAAAGTTTTTACGAAAATGGAAAACTTTCTTGAATATTTTTCTTTTTGCGCAATTTATTCTTCCGAAGAAAAAGGCCGGCTACTTCGAAATGAAAATCGAACCGATGCGATGTGACACCGTGGAATACGGAATTTATGGTCGAACTATGTCAGCGTACACAAGCGTGAAGAATTGGGGGGAGTTTAGCCTAAAGCTAAGGGTTCTCTGTCATTTTTACTTTCCCTGCAGTACATAGTATATATAAACGACATAAATTTATGTAGTCATTTCAGTTCTAGGATTTTCATACCATTATTTTCTATTAAAACAATGGCAAATATCGGAATAATGATGGTAGTATAATTTGAAGTAAGCTATGAAAGTTGATGTTATCACAGGTAAGACAAATGCAGCCATCGACGTCACAAAGCTGTCACCAATATGAAAAAATCTGATATGAGCAACACACGACTTTCCGTATATAATACAATTAATTTACTTCTTTCACAGTGACAAAATGATGTATAATATCTACGGCACAATGTTCTTAACGTTGGTCCGTAAGTCTTTCCGAGAGGTTGGTGGTAGGGGAAGGAGTGTATGGTCCCTGTGGATGCCTCCCCCACTGGGTTACGGTCTAAATTGGGTGGCACTTCCCGGCCGTTCAAACAGTTATCTTACACCTTTCTGATAGGTCGGACGGTCTGGGTCTCAACAAATACACAGATGAAGAGAAAAGCTTTATTTATATATAAATGACTATGGACGAACTATTAGTTGTAAAAATAATAAAAAATTATTACACAAGTATATTCTCTCGTGAATGGAACTAACTAGATCCAAAAGAATGATGTTAAGAAATTTGTCGCATAATATTGCATGAAAAGTGAATACCAATAGGAATTTTTGATAAATGTATTAGAAAAACGTACAATATTTTGAGAACGGTTCATCCTAGTCTTCTAAAGTTGGTGCATTTGTTTTCTAAGTAAAAATTCATAATAAATGATCATTTACGTAGCATTATTCTCAAAGCATTATTATATAAGGAAAATAATATAGAAGATTTAAACAGAAAATATTTACATTTTTATAACAAACATCATTTATAATGTATTGATTAACACATGATAATTTTTTCTTTACAAAGAGACATGCAAATTAATAATAACATCGTACTAAATCAAACATAAATACAACAATGAAATATCAAATTTTGGCCAAAACTTTTACTACACTGTCGTTGGAAGAAAACTTCGAATGTGTTTTGAAAACCAGCTTTAATCAAACACCGCACATAACTCATCGGTGTTTCAAAAGCAACAACTATCTATGTGTAACAAATATTAAAACAAATCTTCCATAAAAAGTGGTTGAAAGCGTTAGTACATTACATAATGACAGAATCAGACTATCAGACCGGAATTGTCCTTTCGGCTACGGAGTTCAGTTTTTAGATGCTCCCTTAATGGTTTTTAAAGATTTTCTCAGCAAGTTTTGGGCTTTTTTTCATTATTTTTTTTTAATCTGCATAAAAGATTTCGGGGAATCCGGATATGTAATGATCAATGGGAGTTACCCTTGAAGATTTCAGAGTTAGTGCTAAAATAACTACGAAGATGGCCCCTTATGAATATTTTAAATATTGATATTTGTAGAAGACATTAATCTCTATCGAATGATATCTTCCGTTTGTGCAATTGTGGTCGGGTGTATCGATTTTTTTCTTTCTATTTTTACGGCTCCCCAAGTTAAATAGGTATTAATTGCATTGAACCATTGAGTAACTCTCACCAGATTACTCTATTGTTGACGAAGTGTTTGCCAACAATAAGATATATTAGTGACGGTACATTGTATTTATGCTCATTTATCAACAAAAGCTTATTCATCGGCACAGCATGCGCAAAAAAGCCGATTCGCAAACACCGTTTGCACATGAGAAGCTTGTTTATAAACGCTGCAGGCACCATATCTGCTGTTTTCTTCATATTTATATTCAATGCCGCGAGTGTTAGAAATAATATTTCTAACAAGTCAATGAATAACATTTTCTGAATAACATTTAGAAATGAGAGCAGCAAAATGTCTTGAGATTTAAATGTTTCTTCCCATACTGTACAAAATAACATGTGAAATGAAAGTATTGTGATGAATTCAAAAATCTGAATGTGTGACGTATTTTCAAGATTTGGACATATTTTTCAGTGAAGTTTTAATTTACAAATTTCGGTGAATAGGGTGCTATTTGTATAAAACGTTGATAAAATAGGTGACCGCTCTGATCTAAAGTTGCACTTTCATCTGCACTATAAAAGTAAAAATATGCATATACATTAAGTACAGAAGGAATTAATATAGAATTAGTAGCCTAATGGTCACAGTATCCCCTTGTCATGCGTAGATCAGGAAATTGAAATGGATGGGACTTTGTTATATAATTTAATTATTGCGTATTTTATATTTTAAATATAACTCCACATTCATATTCTCTTCATTTTATTGACACTAGGTGACGCTAGTGGCCATACTATGTGGCGCTATCATACTAGGTGGCGCTATCACACTAGGTTCTATGGTTTAATGATTTTGTTAGAACGACTAGATTCGGCTCTAGGTTTGTTCCGTCTGAAGTAAAAAGGTAAAGTATATTTGAAACGATGGTTCACTTTCTATATTTTGTTAGTGCAGCATTTCATGTTATAATCTAGTAATTTATAGTTTATGAGCAAATTCACGTTCTTCGCTTTCTATGTATTTTTCTTCTTTTGGCAAGTTAGACTTCTGAAACTTACAATGCAGGACAAATGGGGATATGATAATCTTTTCAGTCAAAATAGAATATTAGTTTTATTTTATGTGCATAACAATTTATGTTATGTTTCATTTATTCACTGAGCAAAATATAACGTGGCCTGATGACTAAGAGGTTCTTCGCTGACGGCAGCTTCACATATTTTTCTAAATAGTGCTCATGACAAGCATACAATATTACTAGAAATATATTTCAGAATATAACTTATTACCTGTTATTAGAAGGATTTCTCTTTTGCCTCTAAACATTGGTACAGACTGGGAAAAAATCCGAACACGACGCATTATGACGGCTCTTTGGGTTATACAGTAAAACCAAATGTATCATGACTCGTAATAATAAGTCATATAAATAAATGAGCAACTGATTTACATAAGGGGATGTCTTTATATTTATCTTTACACCCTCTCGATTTTTTCAAAAGGGAACACCCACTTTTGATAACAGATTCTGATTTTCCAGGTCAAAGCACCCCGAATTCATATAAAATTCATATATTTTACTTAGTGCAATAATTTTAGCTCATTCCTTTCAGTATTTATTGAAATATATATTTATTTTATATAAAAACCACAAAATTTTGAAGCTTTTAGGGGGACCATCCATCAATTTCTGATAGAAAATATGTAGAAGGATAATTTCGGAATTGCCGTATAATGCAAAGTTTAGACTTTTGACATTTGCGCAATTAGTGGTCAGACACTGTTACTGCATTTGTGTTATGAAAAGGTCTATCATTTAAAGTCCAATGGCAATCGATACAGCTTAGGTCAACGCGTCCTATGTCAGTTTCTCGTTATATAACTTTACGTTTAATACGTATTATATAAGTTTTTTATATAAAATAATTTTAATTTTAAATTTCATTCAAAAGTAAAAAAAGAAAACTATAATAGTTGGTGGAATTGCAAATTAAACTAAATGCATATATTTCTATAACGTGGGGAATATCCTTGAAGAATATGTAAGCAATGACTAAAATTGCATACTTGGGACCTTGTGTCGTGCAAAACAGATTTGGTCTACCTCATTAAGAATAGAATAAATAATATAATTTAATTCTTTTCGACTTGTTAATTGTATTTAGAAAGCATAACAATAACTGCAAAGAATATTTTTATGCAACTTTTGTGTTTTGTAGCTATGTTTAAAGGTAAACTATTCTATAAAATATAAGTGAAAGTTAGTGTTGGAGATCCGTTTATGTAGTGGAAGAATTATATCTGCTTGTTCGCAGCTCAATAGATTCTATGCCACAACGCATTCAAGAAGTTATTGACAGAAACGGCAATTCATATTCGGCAATTGTAATGCTTTATGTATTTAGTAGCATTTATAGTAAGCTGTATCAAACTAAATTGTATTAAGTTTATCTGTATATATTAATAAGTATTTTAAGTTTTGTCTTTTAATTAATAAGTTTGAAACAAAGTGTGTTAAGAACAAAAGAAAGAAAAAAATGCGTTTATGTCGTTTGATGGTTTTAAGCAATACGCATTTGTATAGTAGAAAAATAAGAATGTGTGGTAGAAATCAAACATTATAGAATTTCTCATTAAATCAGTCTAAGTTGAAATTAAAAGTTATTTTTTGGGATAATTTGAATAAAATGCCAATAATTTTCAACTAACATTGTGAGGAGCTTTAATTAATGGCCTCAAGCGTTGAGAATTTTGCGGCTTCAATAAGCCTCATTTAATAATAACATATTGATTGTTTAAAGTGTCATTTACGCTGCCCTAAAATTCACGAGTTCCGAACCCCATAAACCTTTTATTAGATGCTTCTTAAAAAAATGGGCCATATCAACGAAATAGAAAAAGTATAACTGTAAAATATATTCTTCAGTATTTATGATCAGAATCGCACATAAATGTATATTTAGCATAATGTTAACATAAGAAATCTTATAATGACATAAAAAAGGGGTGCTGCCATTTGAATTTTTGGAGACAATGAGAAAATAAATATGAAGAAGACCCTTATACAAATTAGATGCACATTTACTTATAATAGACATTATTCCGTGTCTAAATATGCTTTTAGTTTGACTGCACAACCCTTGAAGCTGGAATAAATAGCAAAACTAATTGAATCTGAAAAACTAATTGACCGAATTTCATAAAATTTGGTAGGTAAGTCCCTTGTGGGTGACCCTTATGCTGATTAGATTTTGGTATGTTTCGGTATGAAAGCACCTGCCATTTTTCCGAAATGGCCAGCAAAAATCTATGTACCCACTCTAGCTAAAAAAAACTAATTGGCCAAATTTCATAAAATTTGGTAGATTAGTCACTTGTGGGAATTGGTGCTGATAAGATTTTGGTACTATTTGAAAATGTAGAATCTGCCTTTTTTTACGAAATGGCCCTCAAAAATCGCCAAAATCTAACATGAAAGACTGTGTTTATTTATTTTTGCATTTTTGTTACGCAGCCTTTAAAATAATTCCCACTTACTAAATAAACACAAAAATTGAATTAAATTAATCAGTGTTATTTTGTGCAATTAAACTCCATTTAATGAATTATTGAAGAAATACAGGACTTCAATAATTAGGGTTTGTCATGTTCTGGGATTCGCCCGCTTTTTGATATATCTTAAAATAAGTGATCTTTGTTTACCATGATAAACGTAGCGAAATTGTTAGTGACAAACAATACAAATTGTTCCAAACTTAAGTGAAAGTTAACTGTTTTGTCTATTTTTCCATTCCCGTTTCATTAAGTTTTGTTTATCTGGAAATAATCAACTTTCTTCAAGAATTCTTAAAGAAAGCTTAATAGGTAATCCTCAAGGCTTCCAGAACTAATTCTCTAGATTTTTTTAGGATCTTATTTCTCTGAGTTTAAACACTAGGTTGAACCCAAAGTAAGTATTAGAGAGAATGGTGAAATTAGAATTATACAGATATACAGATAGGGCAAAAATAGTTGGGGGAAATTTAATTGACGGTTGAAAAACTGGAAATACTTGGCAACATCAAGACTCCTAAATAACTTTTTAATGCCTAAGAAAAGCAAAAGATTGCCATTTTTGGCGTGTTATGAACAATTGTAAGCGGATTTCAGTGTATAACGAGCCATTTATTGATTAATGTGTGAATTTGAGTAGCGTATGAAAATGCACTCTGCGGTGTCCTACAACTTGCGAGCCTAAACTCAAGCAGACCAGCTTTAAAGGTAGAAATTAAATGTTAGGAAAATGATCGTTTGGGTTAAAGAAACACTTTTTAACACTTTACAACAAAGTTGAAAAGTGTTTATGATTTTGTTCATACTGTCTGTCTGTATGTATGTCTGTATGTCTGTCTGTCTGTCTGTCCGTTAACACGATAACTGCCGTGAAAATGATTTAATCAAAATGAAATTTTAGTATGTTGTTCAGACGGTCTGTGGGACCTATGGGAATATAAATGAATAATATCACCCAATTAGTTTTGGATTGAACCCGGGCTGAAAAAATGAAATACATCGAGTCCTATGGGACCTAATTTTTCAAACATTTTTTAAGCGGATTTAAATTTCACAAATTGCTTCGAAAATTTTACGTAATATTCAAATTATTCCATAAAATATATAAAAGAAAATTCAGCGAAATATATTCAGTAGTTTTTTAAATAAAAATTAAAATAACAAAAACACCTATTATATGAAGCGATCACGTGACCATGATATGAAAAGATCACGTGACCATGATATGAAAAGATCACGTGAACCACTTCAAAATGATATATGGCATTCATGTCGTCTCAAACTCGTGATTTTTAAAGTTCTTTTAATTCATATTGAGTGTTGTATCCTTTCTAAAATCACTTTATTTTTGCTTAAATTCTGTGCATCTACATACTTAAACAATGCAATTACAATGTATTTTAGTTTAAATGCTCATCCAAATTTGATTATTTCTTCAACGAAGCCTATTTTTCACCTATGTAAAATGTAAACAGCAAAATATGTAGAATGAGTTGTATTAGAATTGCTGTATTTCTTTAATACAAAATCATTTAGTTCATGGAGTCTGCATAGCTGATATGAATCAAATATTCATTATTTTTACAAAGATAAGGACGATTTTCTTCGATGAAGTTTTACGCATAGAGTTTAATTACTTGTAGCTCCATGGTCTTAATTTTTAAATAGAATAAATTATTATAGTATTGTGACAAATGACATGAATGGGAAATCATTTATGAATGAAATGCTGCTTTTATAGAGATCCAGGTGTGTTATTAACACTTTACAACATAGTTGAAAAGTGTTTATGACTTTGTTCATTCTGTCTGTCTGTCTGTCTATCTGTCTGTCTAATTGCCTGCCTGTCTGTCTCTCAGTCTGTCTGCCCGTTAGCACGATAACTGCCGTAAAAATGACTTTATCAAGATGAAATTTTAGTATGTCTTTCAGACGGTCTGTGGGACCTATGGGAATATAAATAAATAATATCACCCAATTGGTTTTTTATTGAACCCGGGTTGAAAAAATGAAATACATTGAACCCTATGGGACCTAATTTTTCAAACATCTTTTAAGCAAATTTAAAATTCACAAATTGCTTCGAAATTTTTAGGAAATATTCACATTATCCCATAAACTATATATAAAAAATTTCAGTAAAATATGTTAAGTAGTTTTTTAATTAAAAATTATTTAATATAGGGAAAAACAAATTCATTTAAATTCTGACTTTTGGGATATCCTCCAGAAAAAAAAAAGATATATATTGTATAATAAATATCTTTCCAAGAGTTTAATCATTTTGTATATGAGAGAGGCTTCACATTTTAAAATAAATGTGGTAGATAACAATTTTTCAAATTTTTTTTTAATTTTATATAACTCTTCATGATATACTTATTTGATGGCATTTTTAATGCACTTTCCCACGTCCTAGAGAGTTAAAATTTGGTACACAGCTTAAATTTGTTGAACATTTTATTCTACAAAATTTTGGTGGATCTTTAAATATAGATCATACATTTTTTTCGAAATGGCCTGCAAATAATCCCCGTTCACTTTTATACATCATTATTGCAATATTGTTAAAAATTCTGATGTGGGCAGCACATGTCTTTCCTGCAGACTCATATTCACGTTCTCTTTATTTCTTGAATAATAATTTGAGTTTATCTGCACAAAATAACAGCCATAAGTATTTTAAATGACATTGAATTTGCACATTAAACTTAAATTTGGTTCTCATTTGATAGCTGAACTTTTTGTCAAAGGTGGCATAGCGAAAACGCGAAAAAACTAGAATATCTCAAGAACGGCTAGTTTTAGAGTAATGGGGTTAGTCTTATTCTTTTTGTTGTCAAAAATCACGTATAAAATAGGAATTTAATTGATATAATTGAGCACATGTAGTCCTTTATTTTTATATTTAACGATATTTGCGGGCCATTTCGCAAAAATAGCCCGTTCCTTTTCCCTGAATCGTACTAGAATAACCTACAAATGATTTATGTACCAAATTTTGTTAAATTTGGTATATAAATCACTTGTAGGTCATTGAAATATTATACACCAAATTTTGTTAAATTTGTTCCATTTGTTTTTAGCTATAGTGGATAAAGGCAATATCTGCCGGCCATTTCGCAAAGAAGGCAGATTCTTTTATTACGAATCATACTATAATCTAAAGAACATCAAGATTTCCCACAAAAAACATACCTACTAAATTTTATGAAATTCGGTCCATTAGTTTTTCAATTAGAGTGGATGTAATACCCTCACAGACACACAGAAATATACACAGATACACTCTTACACATACAGACGTCTTCCTAAAAATAGTTTTTTCGTGTTCTAGAAGTCCCAAAACGTGTAGATCCTTCGAAAATTCGAGCTCCGATCTTCGGCACGATTCCAATACTTTGAATACACACACACGCATATATTATCTGCGTATCTATGTATTATCTGTGTATCTAAATTGCGTGCCTATGCAATTACAATAGTTGTGATTTTAAATGATCCCTAAACTTTTATTATTTCTTCAACGAAGCCTAATTTTAACTTATGCAGAATGCAAATATCTGAAGCGATTGTAATGTGAGTTACATAAGAATTGCTGAATTTTTTTCACACAAAATTATTTAGCTCTGGAGTCTGGAATACAAGTTATATGAATGAAATATTCATTGATTTTGCATAGAGAATCAGATGATTTATATTTCGATGCAGTTTTAAATATTTAAGTATAATAAATTACTGTAGTACCTTGATAATGTAAAAGATATCACCACTGAATGTATCACATTTTAAAAATTTTTAAGTAAAATTGCATTTCAGTTGGAAAGTGTTTCATAATCATTGCTTATGCATGATTGATCGTTCTTGTTTTTTCTATGACGTCATTTGAATGAATTTCAGTTGTTTTCGATGAAGTTTTCAAATATAATAAATTATCGTAGTATTATGATAATTCTAAAATTATTACCGAGGAATGTATCACATTTTAGAGATGTTTAAACCAGGCAATTTATATTTCAATGCCATCATTTGAATGAAGTTCATTTTTTTCGATGAAGGTTTATGTTTTCAAATATAATAAATTAATGTAGTATTGTGATAAGTTTTAAAATATTACCGAGGAATGTATTGCATTTTAGACATGTTTAAATAAAATTGCATTGAAGTTGGAAAATGTTTCATAATCAATGCTTTAAGCATGATTGATTTTTCTTGTTTTATCAAACAGCAGGTATGCATTCGTTAGAATTTAATTACAATACTATGGAGTTATGACATCTTATATATATATATATATATATATATATATATATATATATATATATATATATATATATATATATATATATATATATATATATATATATATATATATATATATATATTTATATATATATATAATACGGCTGGCTGTATATGTACAGTTTGGCCTGCTGATCGGCCTGAAAAGTCAAAGTTTGAAAGGCCAAAGTGATATATATGGAGCAGTCTGGATCGTTTGGACTGTTAGACTGCGAAAATTTCCGCAGTTCTGGTGGTCGGCTGTGCGGGCAAAGTAGTCGAATGGATTTGTATAGCGTGGCTTCCGGCCGAGTCCATAGATTTGCAATCATTGCTCCAAATTTTGTGAGGTATGGAAAAAGGCATAACTGTTATAGTTTACTTAACTGTTAGTACTAACTGTTGGCCAAACTGTACATGTATGGAATGAAATGTACGTGGTTGGATGTTTATGAAAACGTACTGCCATGCAAAATTTTGCAGACATTAGCTTTCATTTCATTTATATAATTATCTAATCGCGATCGTCTTTAATCCTCTTGATATTAAGAGCAGAATAATTCACCCTTTGACAGGTCTTGCATTATTTGAAGTGATTCAAGGACATGGTCGTGACTTTTCCTTGATTCGCTTTCTACTTCAATCCTCAGACTTATATCTTAGTGAATTCTTGTAGTGTGAAATAAAATGAGTTATAATTTATTTTAATTCGCTATCCCCAAATCAAAACAATTGGAAGTGGATAGTCGACGTGTGGGTGACTATTTTTAAGCATTATTAATATAACTTACTATAAAACAAATCGATACTGCTTTGACAGCAAATAGTAATCCATCAACTATTTTTATTTATATTCTGACAAGGTGTTTGCCATTTCAAAGTTTACCCATTTGCAATGGCTGAAGTTTGGAATGGATATTTTACCTCAGAGGGATATCTTTTTTGGACATATTTTCAAGAATACTGGGTCACACCTACGTCAAATAATACGGAAATATAAGATCAATTGCTTTAACCAGAACGGGGCAATTCTTGAAAATTTCTGTGAGAACGGTTTACTGTATTTCCTTTCAGCCCCCCAAATATAATAAGATTATTTTTAAGTCTAGTTTATAAAATAAAATCTGAAATAATTGTATATAGTTTTAATGTGCAGAGTATAGGCTATATAAAAATTGTTAAAACCTGTGGATCAAAGCCCCTATCTGGATGAAACTATAAAATAAATGTTTAATTATCAAAAATGTTACTATTAAATAAAAATAATACGTTTTATATGTGTGTAAAACAGTGTGCAGTTCATGTACAAAGTTTGGGTTATATAAAAATTTTAAGCCCTTTCTACATGCAAGTATACAATGCAATCACAGTGTATACTTGTGTATAATAGCTGTCACAGTGTTAATAGATGTTTCAAAGGCGTTGTATTAGCCCTCTTCATCAGAATAGGTACACTGAATACTGATCGAAGTAACAAATATAACAGTTCACCTTTTGATCCAATACACCTTGTCAGTTATGGACAGGATATCCCAGTGATTACGGCATGGGGATTGAAGTTAGAGGACCCAGGTTCGACTTCTGACGCTGCATTAAACTAAACCCGTCTCTACACGGAGTATAATCAATTTAAGTATGTGGGTCCAAAAGTTTTTCCGTGAGGTTGACGCTAAAGGAAGAAGAGAAAGGATGTCCCTGAGGTCGTCATCGTCACTGTGTTCTGGTCTAAAGCAGTCTGCAAAATATATATTGAAATGTCTCAAAAATATATATTGAACTGTCTCAAAAATATATCTTGCATCTTCTGGTGGATTGAATGATCTGGGTCGAAAAAAGTAAAGCCTTGTCAAACCAGAGCTGAAGCATTTTTTTTTTATGAAACAGAAAAACCGTTTCCGTTATTTTGCCTTATTTAATCTTTGAATTGATCCCTGCAAGCACACATTGATTTTCAAATATGCTGAAAAAATACTGGTTTATTAATTCATTATTAAATAAACAAACACTCTCTTTAATATATTTTGCACTAAAAACGAGCTGAAGTATTTTCTGTATGGAGCGATTCAAAATACCCTCACTGTCAATGCCATTACAGCTTGGTTGTCATTGGATCGAACATTCAATTTACCATTTACATTCTTCCCATAATCAGTTCCATTTTCCACAAACCCGTATGTTGATATGGTATTTGATAGTTCAGTAAGGTATAAAGTTGTTAAAGCTGTTAGGTTATCTATATAAATAAAAATGAAAATCTGTCTGTCTGTCTGTCTGTCTGTCTGTCTGTCTGTCTGTCTGTTTGTCACACCATCACGGGAGAACGGCTGAACCGAATTTGACGAAATTTTGTGGGTAGCCCAGAAATAGCCCCACTTAAAATTATATCCGTGTTTTGAGTTTCTACGACCAGTGGTTCTCGAGATATTAGTAAAAAACGAAATTTTCGTTTGTCTCATCATCACGGAAAAACGGCTGAACCGAATTTAATGAAATTTGGTGAATAGCCTTGAAATATCCCCCCATAAATTTTGTCCAACTTTCGAGTTTCTAAGACCTGGGGTTGTCGAGATATTAATGAAAAACCGAACTTTTTCCTAGGAGTTCTACTCCCTAACTCCGTGGTTTATCCAAACGAAAAGCTTGAAAATCGTTTGAAAGTGAATTAAAATTTAATCTCTGAGTTTGTTGGGAGATTTTTTGCGTTAATTAGTCACTTTCTGAAAACATGAATTGTTTGAAACATGATTTAAAGGGGAAATCTATCTCCATGGTTCATGGTTTATTTAAAACACGCTTTTACGGAACAATGAGAAGTATAGAGAAATCAAAATCTTTATTTAATTTCGCAGTTTATGTTATAAGACATGACATATTTAACATGTTATAAGATTCTATCTTATATCATGTTACTCAGAAACGCAATTAAATTAAATCTGTCTGTTAATTTTAATAATTATTTTTTCGATTTGAATAATAAATAAATGGATATAAAAATATATTTTAGAAAAGAACGATTTGATTTTTCTTATAGCATTTTTGACTGGATAATATCAATTACGGTCTTCAGGTTTAAAAATTATTATTATTTATATTTTCGGGGATTATTGATTCAAGGGTTATTGATATTTTCAAGTTATTATGCAATTATTTTATTATGACAAAAATTGTTTAAACTCATATATTGTATGTTGTACGAATCTTCTACAAATACACGTGTATATCTTTTAATCTACGAGAATATAAGTAGTACCGGTATATTGACATATGTTTTGATATATATTGGCATATATTGGAATCAATTACGACCTTCTGGTATAAAGAGTACGGATATTATTGATGTTTTCAATTTATTACGTCATCTCTTTTATTTTGGCAAATATTTTTGAGACGCGTATTGTAATACGGGTAATCTTCTACTAACACATTGGCATATTTTCTGATCTGCGACAATATAATTAGTACGGGGTTGCATATATTCAATCAATTCCTATTTTTTCTTCTGTAAATTTGCTTACAAAAGGGGGCAGGATGTTTTATTCTTCAGATCTGATCGTGAAGATAATTTTGCATAGTGAGAACATATATTCTTAAACTTCTCTTTAGGAGCAATAAATTTAATATTTTAACAGAATTTGCACATGATTGCGAACTTTAAGTTTCTTTAAATTATACACTCCGTACGAATAACGGGTGTGCTGTTAGTGGTTAATAAATTTTAACATTTTAGGAGGATATATCATGTTGCTCGGCATCGCAATTAAATTAAATGTGTTTGTTAATGTTTTAATTTTTTTTTTTCGATTTAAATAATAAATAAATGGATAAATGGATATAAAAGTATATCTTATGAATGGACGGTTTGATTTTTCTTTTAATTATATTAATTGCTGACTGCGTACATCAATTTCATTTATTTTGGCAAAGAGTTTTCAAGCTTATATCGTATTTAGCTACTAAACTCATATATTGTGTTTAGCCAATAAATTCATATAGCCGATTGTTGAAACAGAAAAAGAGTAGAGCGGGTATATCTTCTAATACAATTGTAGTGTTTTCATTTAGTATATTGAAACGGGATAAGAATGTTTCATTCAGATCTGCAAATTCAAAGCTACGAATTTGGAGGGATATCGCTAATTTGACAACTTTTCTTAAACTTTGCCAAATTGACGGAAATGTCGCCAAATTGATATAAACGACACACAAACAGCTGCCGACAAACAGCTGCCGGGCTGCTTTCCCGGCCACACACTTAGCTGCAGTAAACCTTCGGGTCTGTCGTGTGGTCTGGGTTTTCAACACTTCAACACAAACAGCTGCCATAAACCTTCGGGTTGGTCGTGTGGCTTGGGTCTTCTACATATCAATGAATTTTTTTTTTGTTTTGTTAGAAGAGAGTACTGAAATGATGTTTGGTTAGCATTTCTCTGTCAGACCAACCATCCTACTTAGTAATACATTTAGCGAATTTTTAAAATGTCACCAAATTGATAAAAATGTTTTCAAATCTATAAAAATATCTTGAAATTGATAAAATTGCGCTACATAAATGATATTAATAGTTTTTTGTTAGGGGATAGTATTGTGATGATATTTCGCCAATTTGTCGCAAAGTGGAACTGTCAGTTCTACAGTCCCACTTGGCGATAAATTTGGCGATTTTTTAAAATGTCGCTAATTTGACGAAACTGTCGCCAAATGTTCCATAGAAATATAACTATTTAGACGATATTTTTTCTACCAATTTATTTGAAGCAAATGATATCATGTCGCTTAGCAACGGATTTAAATCCAATGTGTTTATGCGGCAGACGATTTTTATTAAATCCTTTCCGATTTGAATAATGAAGATATGTATATAAAATAAATTTCATTGCCATTTCATTTTGGACTGGATAATATCAATTATACTCTTCAGGTTTAAACATTATTATTATTGATATTTTCCGGAATTATTGATTCAGGGATTATTGATATTTTTAAGTTATTACGCCATTGTTTTATTGCGGCAAAAATTGCTGACACACGCATATTGTACGTTGTACGAGTAATCTTCTAGGAATGCACGGGTATATCTTCTAACCTACGAGAATATAAGTAGTACAGGTATATTGGCATATATTTTGACATATATTGGCATATATATTGGAATCAAGTATAGTCTTCTGGTATGAAGATTAAGGGGATTAATTATATATTCAATTTATTACGTCGTCTGTTGTATTTTACCAAAAAACATTTGTGACTCATATTGCAAAACGGGTAATCTTCTACTAATAATCGGACATTATAAGTAGTACGTGTATATCTTCCCATATAATTTTAGCACTTTAATTTTGACATATATTGGAATAAATGACTGTCTTCAGATTTAAAGATTACGGGTTTATTGGTATTTTCAATTTATACATGTAATCTACTAATACAGGTTATATTTTCTAATATTCGCGTATGTAATTAGTACGGGTCCCATACAATTTTAACGCTTTTATTTTGCATATATTGATTCAATTCCATATTTTTTTTATATTTGCTTACATAAGGGGTCCAAGATGTTTTATTCTTCAGATATGTCCATGAAGATAATTTTATATAGCGAGAACAGAGATTCTTAAACTTCTTTTTAGGAGCATTATATTAAATATTTTAACAGAATATTTTGATTAAACATGTCATTCAGTATACTATAAGAATTTGGGCATGATTATGAATTTCAAGTTTCTTTATATTATATACTCCGTACGAAGAACGGGTATGCTGCTAGTCTATATAAATAAAAATGAAAATCTGTCTGTCTGTCTGTGTGTCTGTCTGTTTGTCCCATCATCACGGGAGAACGGCTGAACTGAATTTGACGAAATTTTATGGGTAGCCTGGAAATAGTCCCACTTAAAATTTAGTCCATATATGGAGTTTCTACAATCAGTGGTTCTTGAGATATTAGTAAAAAACGATATTTTCGTTTGTCTCATCATCACGGGAGAACGGCTGAATCGAATTTGATGAAATTTTGTGGATAGCCTTTAAATAGCCCCCCATAAATTTAGCCCAAGTTTCGAGTATCTAAGACCAGGGGTTGTCGAGATATTAATGAAAAACGAAACTTTTCTTAGGAGTTCTCCTCTCTAACTCCGTGGTTTATCCAAACGAAAAGCTTGAAAATCGTTTGAAAGTGAATTAAAACTGTATCTCAGTGTTTGGGGGGAGGTTTTTGCACTAATTAGTCACTCTCTGAAAACATCAATTGTTTGAAACATGATTTAAATGGGAAATATATCTCCTTGGTTTATATTATACAAGCTTTTACTGAAAAATGAAAAGTATAAAGAAATATAATTGGCTATTAAATTTTGCATTTTATGAGGAAGATTCTATCTTATATCATGTTGCTCGGCAACGGAATGAAATTAAATGTGTTGTTAATATTTATTATTATTTTTTCTATATGAATAATAAATAAATGGATGTAAAAATATATTTTTAAATGAACGGTTGGATTGTTCTTTTAATTATATAAATTGCCGACCGCGTACATGACTTTCATTTATTTTAGCAAAGTGGTTTCCAGCACATATATTGTGTTTAGCTAATAAACTCATATATTGTGTTTACCCAATAAATTCATTAGCCGAAAGATTAGAACGGGTGTATCTTATAATACAATTTTAGTGTTTTCATATAGTATATACAAACGGGATCAGGATATTTTATTCTTCAGATCTGCAAATTCAGAGCTACGAATTTAGCGGAATATCTCTAAATAACTTGGTAACTTCTATTAAACTTTACCAAATTAGCGGAAATGTTTCCAAATTTATGAAACTGGCGCAAATCAATGATTTGCTTTTTAGAATAGAGTACTGAAATGATGTTTCGGTAGCATTTGTCGATCAATCCATCCATCCTACTTAGTAACACATTTAACGAATTTTTTTAATATCACGAAATTGATAAAAGTATTTGTGAGTCTATAAAAATATCGTGGAATTGATAAAATCGCGCTTAATAAATGAAAATAATTGTGTTTTGTTAGGGGATAGTATTGTGAGGATGTTTCGTCAATTTGTCGCAAAATGGGTCTATCTGCTACAGTCCCACTTGGCGATAAATTTGGCGATTTTTTAAGTTATCGCTAAATTGACTAAAATGTCGCCAAACCTTCCATGGAGATCGCATTATTCAGACGATATGATTTCCATCAATTTATTTGATGCAAATGATATCATGTCGCTTAGCAACGCATCCAATGTGTTATGCCGCATACGATTTTATATTAAATCTTTTCCGATTTGAATAATAAATATATGTATATAAAATAAATTTCATTGACATTGCATTTTTGACTGGTTAATATCAATTACGGTCGCCAGGTTTAAACATTATTATTATTGATATTTTCGGGGACTGTTGATTCAGGGATTATTGATATTTTCAAGTGATTATGCCATTGTTTTATTATGCCGAAAATTGTTGAAACTCATATATGGTACTTTGTACGATTAATCTTCTATAAATGCATTATATCTTCTAATCTATGAGAATATAAGTAGTACAGGTATATTGGCATATATTTTGTTATATATTGGCATATATTGGAATCAATTACGCCTTCTGGTATAAAGATTACGGGGATTATTGATATTTCCAATCTATTACGTCATCTCTTTTATTTTGGCAAATATTTTTGAGACTCATATTGTAATACGGGGAATCTTCTACTAGCACACTGGCATATTTTCTAATCTGTGACAATATAAGTGGTACGGGGCTGCATATATTGATACAATTCCTTTTTTTTATAAATTTGCTTACAAAAGGGGCCAGGATGTTTTATTCTTCAGATCTGCCCATGAAGATAATTTTGCATGGTGAGAACAGATATTCTTAAACTTTTCTTTAGGAGCCATAAGTTTAATATCTTAACAGAATTTGCACATGATTGCGAATTATAAGTTTCTTTATATTATATATTCTGTACGAAGAACGGGTATGCTGCTAGTCTATATAAATAAAATTGAAAATCTGTCTGTCTGTCTGTCTGCCTGTCTGTCTGTTTGTCCCATCATCACGAGAGAACGTCTGAACCGATTTTGATGAAATTTGGTGGGTAGCCTAGAATAGGCCCCACTTAAATTTTAGTCCGTGTTTTGAGTTTCTACGTCCAGCGGTTCTCGAGATATTAGTAAAAAACGAAATTTTCGTTTGTCTCAACATCACGGAAAAACGGCTGAACCAAATTTAATGAAATTTTGTGAATAGCCTTGAAATGGTCTCCCATAAATTTAGTCCAAGTTCCGAGTTTCTAAGACCAGGGGTTGTCGAAATATTAATGACAAACGGAACTTTATCCTAGGAGTTCTACTCTCCAACTCCGTGGTTTATCCAAGCGGAAAGGATGAAAATCGTTTGTTTAAAACGTCGAAATGAAATAAAACTTTATTTCCGAGTTTGGTGCAGAATTTTTGCATTAATTAGTCACTATCGGAAAACATGAATTGTTTGAAACATGAATTTAAATGGAAAAATCCCATTATGGGATGTACATCTGCATGTAATATGCTATTGTTTGTCATTCAGGTATATGGTTTTAGAAATAGACTTTGTTATTATTGTTCTATTATGTGTCAATATTTAAATTCTTCTTTAAGTGGAAGCTTTGTAATTTTGTTAATTTATACTTGTGAACATGTTTCAAACATTATTCACACACTTTTTAACATATTTCAAACATTTACTGTAGATGAATTTCGATAGGGCTGGATCTCGACAATTATATCTTATATTTGTTTCTGTATGATGTATATTTACATCTTACAATTTGATACATTCGTATTCCTTTTTGCAATGTACCGGCTCTCCGGGAGTGTTGTCGCGACGTAAAGCATGCTTAACCGGGGTGAGGGGGTCACAACTCCCCCCGGCCATCTTTTGGTATATTGTTTCCATCCATACCTCTTTTCTTTTTGACAATATATATATATATATATATATATATATATATATACACTATATATATACTATATACTATATCTATATGCCAAAGAAAATATTATATTTTAATGACTATTCGAATGTGATTACAAACCTCAGTGATCAAATAATTTTGTATAAAAACCCTTGTTTAAAAAGTTTGAGAACCACTTCAGGAAACAAAGGCGATTAATTAACAATCAAAATTTTCGGAAATGCATTTTTACTTTGTTGTCGGCTAAATGAAAGTCTTTCTACGCTTTCTCAAAATCAAACATCGTGATAACAATGCAATTAATTAAATTTGTTTGCAACATGGTTTTAATTTAATTTTCTGAAAAATAGTTTTTATTTTCATATTGATTCAACTTTTTATGAAACACTGAAACTCAAGTAAACAATCAAAGGTTAACGAGATAAAATGATGCCTCCTAGAAGGAATGTTATTTTGGAATAAATTGTTTATGTACTTAAAATGTTTTAAGATCTTTGTGTAGATTACATTTCGAATTATTTATCACTTACTATCTTATAAGGAGTGTTGTCGATTTTCAAGTGGGAGCTTTTTAAGTTCTAGCTATGCTGCATTAAACCATAAATGGAGGTGACGACTTCGTAAAGCTTTAAAATAGGTAGGCTTTAAATTTCCATAAGTATTTTTATGTGGGATACTATTATTTAAACATATCAAAAACAGGGAAACTAACATACTTAAAAGTTTTTAGTTGCAACTTTCTTTTAAAATGTAAACAAACATATTTTTTAATGGAGATTTACATATATCTTATTTGTAGGATAAATATAAATTTAAATATAAATAATAAATATAAATAATATTTATTCACAAATAGTTTTTTCTAAATTATATTAATCCTATAAATAGTTTAAACTGTTTATAGGATAAATAAAAATAAAAGAAGTTTTAAAGCATGTATGCATTTGTATTTAGAAGGTTCAAATAAGATTTTCTATATATTTATCTGGTGAATAGTTAGTTAGAAGCAATCTTACACAACTTGAAAAGTGAGCATCAGTGAATGAGGTTCTTTATTTCTATTTCACAGTTTCCATAGTAGAAAATGCTGAGTCACATCCAAATTCATTCCAAAAGGTACATCCAAAAAATGAAATCACGCAGCATGCTACTTTTAAAAATTTCAGATAATTTTGTACACTAATAAAACTCCGAAATTTCTCTTTAAATACAAGGTTGTGAAAATATCCTATTTAAATGCTGAATATCTTGCTTCAAATCCTGGACGACTAACACGTACTCTGGGTGTAGTCATAAAATCTCCTAAAGATGTCCTGGAGATTTCATTACTGACTTTATGAACGCCGCAGCGATTTGCCCCTCCAAGTTGTCATATCCGAAGCTAGCTGACATATCCGAAGCTAGCATGACAGACTCCGATTTCCCTTCAGCTGTAACTGAGCCCCAGGAAAGTTAAAGACTTTATTCTTTTTGTTCTGTATAGCAGTGGCAAATATGAAACAAGAAAGATCAATCATGCATAAAGCATTGATTATGAAACACTTTCCAACTTCAATGCAATTTTATATAAACATCTCATCAACATATTATATCAACATATAAGATGCGACACATTCCTCGGTAATATTTTTAAAATTATCACAATACTAAATTAATTTATTATATTTGAAAACTTAAAACTTCATCGAAAAAATGAATTTTATTCAAATGACGGCATTGAAATATAAATTGCCTAGTTTAAACATCTCTAAAATGCGCAACATTCCTCGGTTATATTTTCAATTATCGCAATACTTCAATAATTTATTGCATTTGAAAACTTCATCGAAAATAAATGAACTTTATTCAAATGACGTTATCGAAAGTTAAATCGCCTGGCTCTCTCTATAAAAGCAGTATTTCATTCATAAACTGTTTTCCATTGCTTTCATTCATCACAATATTATAATAATTTATTTTATTTAAAAACTTAAAACCATGGAGGTACAAGTAATTTAACTCTATGCTCAAAACTTTATCGAAAAAAATAATCGTTTGCTTCTCTGCGTAAAATCAATGAATGTTTCATTCATATCAGCTATATTGCAGACTTCATGAGTTAAACAATTTTACGTTAAAGAAACGCAGCAATTCTTATACAACTCATTCTACATCTTTTGGTGTTTACATCCTCCATAAGTGAAAAGTAGGCTTCGTCAAGAAATAATCAAAGTTGGATGATCATTTAAACTCAACTATATTGTAATTGCGTTGTTTCAATGTGTAGATGAACATAATTTAAGCAAAAATAAAGCGGTTTTAGGACGGATACAACACTCAATATGAATTAAAAAGAAGTTTAAAAATCACGATTTTGACACAAGATGGATGCCATATTTTATTTTGAAGTGGGTCACGTGATTTCGTTATACAATGGTCACGTGATCTCTCCATATAAAGGGTGTAATTATTATTTTAATTTTTATTTAAAAAACTACAGAATATATTTCGCTGAGTTTTATTTTTATATATTTTATGGGATAATTTGAATATTTCATAAAACTTTCGAATCAGTTTGTGATTTTTAAAATCCGCTTAAATTATGTTTGAAAAATTTGGTCCCATAGGGTTCAATGTATTTCATTTTTTCAATCCGGGTTCAATCCAAGACTTATTGGGTGATGTTATTTATTTATATTCCCATAGGTTCCACAGACCGTCTGAACAACAAACTAAAATTTCATTTTGATAAAGTCATTTTTACGTCAGGACAGACAGACAGACAGAATGAACAAAGTCATAAACACTTTTCAACTATCTTGTAAAGTGTTAGAAACTGTAACACCCCAGAAAGAAGAATTTGACATTGACAATTTTTACATGTGTCGTTCCGGTTATTTTTCTTTAGCAGTGACGAACCTACAGTCTAAACTACAGAATCGATTTTAATCAATGATTGCACATTTCATCTGTTCTGGGCTGGGTGTTATATACTTTTTATTTGAAACTTGAAGGTAAGTTTGATTTAGAATTTCGAAAATTGAATAAACATGTATAAATGGTGCTTGGCGATAATGTACAATTTGCAATGTCTGCTATATCACTGTTAATCATGTTGATAAGTATGCTTACAAAAATGTATTGAAATCTCCCAAAAAGCACCACCGTGTCAAAAAAAAACCTCCCTGCCAAGTACAAGAAAAAAACACCCTTTTCTCAACAAAGTTTGCCAAGTTTGCATCAATGTTTGCATCAAAGTTTGCATTAAAGTTTGCAGGGTTTGCTCAACATGGTTTGTATGAAGTCCCTCGCATGACTGAAGCTGTACTTTCAGATAAAGCATTCTCTGATGAAGGATCCTACTTCTTTGATCATGCGAGAGTTGGCGCAAGCTACTTTGAGATTCCATAACTTTTTAGAAACAGGTTTCTCTTTCTTGTACTTTGCGGGGAATTTTTTGAAGTCACAAATGAGGTGATTTTGTGAGATGTTAAAATTAGCAACATGCTTAGTAAGTGAGGGTAAAACTCACATTCTCTAATTTTGGTCGAAATTGGATATTTATCTACCATTGTTGTTTATGTCGGCAGGCATATGAACAGAGTAGTATTAAGGAGACAAAGTCACATTCTATAATATTTATTGACTGTTCAACATCTGACTTAGTTGCAAAATTCACATTATCCACTGTCAATCTTGTTGTGAAATTCATATTATCAATTTAGCTAATAAGAATACTCTATTATATCACATGATTATCATGTCTCCTTACTTTGCTGTAACTTTTTTTATTTACGTAATGTAGTTGAGTATGATTCAGATGTGTGTATATATATATATATATATATATATATATATCTTATATATATATATATATATATATATATATATAGATATATATATATATATATATATATATATATATATATATATATATATCTTATATATATATATATATATATATATATCTTATATATATATATATATATATATATATATATAGATATATATATATATATATAAGATTCATATGAAAAAGAGGGGAAATGACCAAATGCAAGGCATAAAATGGTAGAGGGGGATGGCGACCCCTCTTTCCCGTTTAAAAGACTGCTTTTATGCCCGGGCAACACTCACGGTACCAATGCCATGCAGAAGCCATACTTCCGTAAATGTGTCAAATCAAAAACACTCGAAAAAGTGCAAAGAAAACAAATAGGAATCGACCAGGATCGCAAGGGAAAGAATGGAAATGCAGCAAATGCCCCTGTCGGTTACGATGGAGTGCATCATATATAACAGAAGTCCACGCATACGCTATTCGTAATTTTCACTTTCATCGTTCTATACCTCTGCCATATCCTTTAAGTAAGCATTTTCTCCCTTTTTTGTATTAAATAGGGAATTATAATAACATTTCAGGAAACCAACCAGGAATGCAACAGACTATAAGCATTAAAAGAGGAAGAATTGGAAAAAAAAGAAAACACAGGAAATCAAGAATTACCATTTTCATGAGGCAGGAATCCTAAACTGCACGTGAAGTATGAGCAGGCCGGAAAGAAGATGGTAGAGAAGCATCAAGAACAAATATGACGAATAAGATCAAAGGGGTTGGGGGTGTCGGTTACAGTAACATTCCCTAAAACTCGTACAGTGAGTCAGACTCAGAGTACGAGACAGAACAATTTACCGTATAAGTAAAGCAGGATGAACAGACATGTGATTCTTAGAAGAATTGAATAAACGAGTATTCCACCATCAATATATATATATATATATATATATATATATATATATATATATATATATATATATATATATATATATATATACATATATATATATATATATATATATATATATATATATATATATATATATATATATATATATATATATAAATTTGTATATGGGATAGAAGACAACTATACGAACGAATAAAAAGTTTTCAATTTTATACCTTTCAATATTATGTTTCACTCGCTTTTGGCCCCTGATTTTCACTTATAAAAATCATAATATTGGTCATAATATAATGAAATTTGCCACGGACATACCTTAGTATATGAGAAGCATGGTGAAGTCACAGCGAATGTTGGAAGTGGTCGCCATCAGCACTTTTTTATTTTATAACTTTTTTTATTTTATTTTTAATTTTATCTTTTATATATATATATATATATATATATATATATATATATATATCAAATAAAACGAAGGGAAAACTTTTATACGACGGAAATTTTTATACCTCAAGTGTTGGCGCAAAGCAGCACATGCACAAAAAGTATCGTATAAGATTCAAATGAAAGAGGGAAACGGCCAAATGCATAGAAAAAATGGCAGAGGGGGATGGCGACCCCTCTGTCCCGTTTAAAAGACTGCTTTTAAACCCGGGCAACACTCCCGGAACCAATGCCATGCAGTGGCCTATCTTCCGGATATGTATGAAGTCAAAGACACTGAAAAAAGTGCGTATTTGAAAAAAGTGCATCTTTGATATATATATATATATATATGCCGACGCGGTGGTCGAACGGTCAAGGCAAGCGTTTCCTAGCGATCGTTCGGCTGCCGGGTTGTGGGTTCAATCCTCACCTTCAGGCATGGATGTTATGTCGTTGGGTGCTGTGTGTTCCGACCCCCACTGGTGCGCTGGGGTAACGTCATGTGACGGCTAACAGGTTCACGATTCTGGCCGGAGTATAGGCGAATGATGAAATATCAATTGCCTGGACATTAGAATATATATATATATATATATATATATATATATAATTATAACTGTTAGGAACCTTGCTCATTACTCACCATTACGGATATATGATTCCCCTTAAATTTTCAGTAACATGCTTGCAAATGTTTTACTATGCATTCATATTTACGCAAACCTTCCTCTTTTCTTGTAAGTCTTGACACGGGGGGAAAATCTCAGAAGCTAAATTTTTCTTTCAGTGTATCTTGAGAGAGTAGAAGCATTCGGAGATGGATTTAATTTCTCTTAATGGTCTTCTGAATTTATGAAGACACTTTTTATACTGATATCTTAGAATTTAGATATCTTTTGGTTTTCTTACTTGTCTTCGGAAAGTAATTCTGTTTATGTCGTTAGATAGACGTTTTTTCAAAGACATGATCTGTGTTCTTTATTTGTTTTGTGTTATAAATATATTCATTTTATTTCAGTTTCGACGTAGATGATGGCTCTCCCCAGCCTCGCACTTTATTGGATGCTGCTAGTCCCTCAGCGGGTCTTCTGGTGCAGACATTCCCTCAACGAAGGGAATCGTTCCTGTACAGGTCAGACCACGATGTGGACACGTCGCCCAAGTCGGCCTCCAGACATTCGTCTCAAGGCAGTGACACGTAAGTTTAATTTTCATATAAAAAAAAAACTTACTTGAGATGCAGATAGATACATGTATTACATACACTGTGTTAAGCCAATCAAATGATAAGTTTTCAAAAATATGGACAAGAGAGTATATAAGTAGGAAGGGTGGGGGAGGGATATTTGCCTTACTATCTTAAAAATCGTCGTTTATAGTGGAATATTTAAAATTGTATGGATCTATTATTATGTCTTCAAATTATATAACATGTTTAGGATGCACTGTCTTACTCTATATCCATTTTTACAAAAATAAATAAATAAATAAAAGTTTGATAGTATACTTTCTTTTAATAATAGATTAGTTGATAGTTTTTGAAAGTGTGTCTTGCGATACAATTGCAGCCCTTATGTTTCTACATAAGTATCTGAAACTCTGACACCTGCCGCCGTGCTCATGCGGAGTACGATCACGTTAAACATGTGGGTCCGAAAGTCCTTCCGAGAGGTTGGTGGTAGGGGAAGGAGGGTACGGTCCCTGTGGATGCCTCCCCCACTGGGTTCCGGTCTAAATTGGGTGGCACTTCCCGACCGCCCAAACAGTTACCTTACACCTTTCTGGTAGGTCGGACGGTCTGGGTTTCAACAACAACAACATGCATTCCCAATCCTTTTAATACAACATTTTAACCTCCATTTACATTGTAACCTCCAGTTTTGATATGAACACAACGGAAACGCATTTCAGTGGCTTTTATATGAATTTTAAAAATGTGTATAAAAAAAATATCGACTTTATCAAAAATCCGTCTTCTAGAAACTTTTCGAAATTTATCTGTTTTCCGCTCAAACCAAAAAACTGAGATTCTAACTTTTATAAGAGAAGTTACGTTTTTCTGGGACTATTGTTTTCGCCTTCATTTTGGAGGGATTTTTTTTTATAAATTTATGTAGGAATTGATGTAGCTAGTCCCAAGCCAGGCCCAAACTCGGGGCCCCGTGGTTACAAGACCGACATTATAAGGTTAAAGCAAAAGCTAGCTTCTACTCCGAACTTATAATTCGGGTACTGATTCCTAGCATCTTCGATCGATGTCTTTGACAGGAGCAGAGTCGGCTGCTGCCACACACTCCATCCCCTGATGAGAATCCCGGTCGAATTTCGGTGAGGAGGGGGCCCACCCCAAAACCCCCGTCACGTCCCCATCCCGAAACTCAGTCGAGGGCTGAATAGCCGGGAGGCGTTGTTGTTGCTGAGACCCAGACCGTCCGATCTACCAAAAAGGTGTAAGGTAACCGTTTGGACGGCCGGGAAGTGCCGCCCAATTTAGACCAGAACCCAGTGGGGGAGGCATCCACAGGGACCGTACCCTCCTTCCCCTACCACCAACCTCTCGGAAGGACTTACGGACCCACATGTTTAATGTGATCGTATTCCGCAGGAACACGGCGGCAGTTGTGGCAGCGTGCAAATCCAGCGCGCAAACCACCGGGCTACCGCGTCCGAAATGTGCCAACAGCACGTGGTGTTCCCAGGTGGTCACCCACCCAAGTACTAACCGCGCCCGATGCTGCTTGACTTCGGTGATCTAACGAAAACTGGTGTTTTCCGCACGGTAGGACCGTTGGCTCTAGCCGGGAGACGTGTCGTACCTCAGCGGAGGAGTCGTGACATCAGTCGTTGTCAACCAGGAAAGGAGTGGTCGGTGTGGCGTGGCTCCGCTGAAATCTTACAATTACACATTGGCCGTTAATCGTACTTCTGCACGCCACTTGCTCGATTACCGAGCATATCTCCAGGTTCTGATTAATTAGAAAATGCATCACGAGAACACACAATAAATACTAATTAAAAGTTAATAAAGCTTTTATTTTAAAATACTTATATTCAAAACTTGTTACTTAAAATTTAAAAAACCATAAAATGTCATCTTAATTACATAGAACATATTTACATTCGCTAAGTAGGTATTGGATAATGATCGATCTGATCATTTCCCCCTCTCTAGTTAAATTAAATATCATAATAGCCCTCAAGTTAGGCAGTTAACTTCCTTATTAAATAATATATATTCTCTGATACTCAGTCTGCAGTGGGAGAGGACAAAAGGACTTACCCCTTTTAGGTACGGCAGGACGGCATCGAGGTGGCACTCATCCGTCGGTTATTAGACGACCCAGTCTAAACTCTGAAAATTACCAACTGAGTTCTCTCTCAACTCTTCTTCTCTTCGTCGGGATCTCGGACGGCCCCCTGGCCGGGCTCCATAACTGACGCTTGGCCGCTATAGGTTCGAAAACCCATAAATTCAGTGACGCGGCCGGGCTCCATCGAATCACTGGATTTGGCCCCTTCCCAAGGGTTGGCTAAAAATTGGGGGGCTCTAGCCCTCTTGCAGGTGTCCATTTTATTTAAAAATAAGATAGCGTCCTTTGCCATTTTCTCACCACTGCAGCTGGTCTCTTACTCATAGCCATGGAATGTCAAACGTTTCCACGGAGAGAGAGGGGGGGGGTAATACTTTCTAGAAGTGAAGTGGCGACAGGAAAATTCCAATACTGTCCCACGACACTGGCTTCCCCCAAACAAGGGAAAAGAAACCAAGTTTCTTTTTCAAAAGCTTAAACTACCAAAAGAATAAAGGGTTACAAATTATGCACAGTATACATATATAAACAGAGATAACAATAACATTTAACAATAAAATTATACATTAAATTATATACATAATGACACGCCCTATAGGTATGGAAATATTCTGTCTCTCCATGTATGTCCAAGGACTAATTAAGGTGCGAGATTGTCCCTGTCCGTATGGTATAAATATTGTCACTGTCCGTTGGCGTAAATATTGTCACTGTCTAATGTAGCATACTGATTGTACTTTCCAGTCTGTTACTTGTGTTCACAAAATATGAAAGTTTGTCATGAGAACACATGAATTGGGAACAATTGTTCGTTCACATTATACACTAAAGGATTGATATTGTTCTGTAGGCTGTGGCAAAATTAGTGATATTCCATATGGAAGGAATATTCTCTGAGCAGGATCAGCTGTGACATCACTTTATAAAAAGAAGTTGCACTAAAACTGTGTAAATGACGTTGCACTTAACACTGCGAACATGGAGTTGCACTAAGACGTTGCATTAAACGATAAAAATGCAGTTGCATTACAACGTTGCACTAAAACGATGAAAATGAAGTTGCATTGTTTGGTACCCTTTGGTCCAAGGAAGGAATGATTTCGTTTTCGGTTAATGATGCTGCATACATGTGCTGCTAAAGGCTTATGTGAGCTGTAAAACTACGCCTTTGTTGCTGCAAACGTCTTTATAATGGCAACTTTCGTTTTTTGAAGACCGGATCCGTGTCTGCAAACTTCTGCAGTAATCATAGTTAGGGTATGTAAATGCACATAGTTTTTTTTTCCACAATGTACTTTATCAATATAAAAAAAGCTGATGTAATTTCAGATTAGACATTCTATTCGTACTTTAATATACAACTAGACTTAGGAGCTTTGGAGTCCTTGAACTCTGTCCACTGCATTGTACCAGAGAACATTTAACTTTTAATGTTTTCTACATTCTTAACCTACTTATTTTACATTAAATACATTTATTTTATCTTAATCACCTTTATTTTACATTAATCATTTATATACATATTCTTTATAGAAATTCTTATTGAACAAGGAATGTTTGTTTTCTTAAGAATTATTTATTCTTATTTACAAGAGCTCTCTTAAATGTCTTATTTCATTCTAGACCTTAATCAATCACCACAATCTATCCTCTAACCATTTCTCTATTCATTCCTAATAATTTTTCTACTAATTTCTACTTAATTCTCTAACCATTTCTCTATTCATTTCTAATTAATTTCTCTAATCATTTCTAATTAATCCTCTAATAATTTCTCTATTCATTCCTAATAATTTTTCTACTAATTTCTACTTAATTCTCTAACCATTTCTTTATTCATTCCTAATTAATTTCTCTAATCATTTCTAATTAATCCTCTAATCATTTCTAATCATTTTTGATTCCCCTCCTTACGTAACACCCGGCTGTCCGGTTTAAAATTGCCATCCCCGGTAAAGGCTTGTACCGCCGTATACATCCTACGCTAGCAGCGGTCACTTTTCGTACGACCTGACAAAAGTTTTTTTTTCTTTTCTTTCTGTTTACGTGGGCCAATAACAGACGCTGTCTTTGATTCTGTCCTACGGTAATTCTCTCTAATTGAAACCGCGTACGTGATTTGCTTCCGCTTGTCATGTGACTAGAGCGAGTAGAGTCGAAAAAAATTCAAAGTCAACGCGGCAGTGTGCTTTCTCTTTGTGTGCTGCACAACGGATTTATACAAATTGGATTACACATATTAATTTTTCTGGAAGTTCCGTGAGTGAAATTACTCTTATTTTTTTTTTTTTTTTTTTTTTTTTTTTTTTTTTTTTAAAGTTAATAAAGCTTTTATTTTAAAATACTTATATTCAAAACTTGTTACTTAAAATTTAAAAAACCATAAAATGTCATCTTAATTACATAGAACATATTTACATTCGCTAAGTAGGTATTGGATAATGATCGATCTGATCATTTCCCCCTCTCTAGTTAAATTAAATATCATAATAGCCCTCAAGTTAGGCAGTTAACTTCCTTATTAAATAATATATATTCTCTGATACTCAGTCTGCAGTGGGAGAGGACAAAAGGACTTACCCCTTTTAGGTACGGCAGGACGGCATCGAGGTGGCACTCATCCGTCGGTTATTAGACGACCCAGTCTAAACTCTGAAAATTACCAACTGAGTTCTCTCTCAACTCTTCTTCTCTTCGTCGGGATCTCGGACGGCCCCCTGGCCGGGCTCCATAACTGACGCTTGGCCGCTATAGGTTCGAAAACCCATAAATTCAGTGACGCGGCCGGGCTCCATCGAATCACTGGATTTGGCCCCTTCCCAAGGGTTGGCTAAAAATTGGGGGGCTCTAGCCCTCTTGCAGGTGTCCATTTTATTTAAAAATAAGATAGCGTCCTTTGCCATTTTCTCACCACTGCAGCTGGTCTCTTACTCATAGCCATGGAATGTCAAACGTTTCCACGGAGAGAGAGGGGGGGGGGGGTAATACTTTCTAGAAGTGAAGTGGCGACAGGAAAATTCCAATACTGTCCCACGACAGTCGGCGCCTCTGGTTCAGCGTGGTGCTGCCATCTCGGCTGCTGCCACATATTTAAAAATCTATTCAATTTTTCGAAATTTCAAAATTGTCTTACTATTCTCCGAATTGATAGCTATGTTTTAAAAAACGTGACCTGCTGGCCCAAGTAGGGGCTTCGAACGAAACCGGACATAAAGCCGGACGGTCTATTAAAATTTCCTTGTTTTTGAAATTTTCGGGCTATTCTCCGGATTAATGACCGAGTTTAAAAAAAACACAACCTTCTGGGTCAAGTAAGGGCTTCAAAGCCGGACATACATTTTACCCTTAAAATGTATTCAATTTCTCGATATTTAGGAAGTTTTGTCCTACTCTTCGGATCGATAGTTACGTTTTAAAAGAAACAGCTACCTTATTGGCCAAGTAGGGGCTTAGGAAAAATACGGACATATATTTTTAATTTTAAAAATGGACGGGTTTTAAATACTTTAAAATCTATTCATTTTCTTGAAATTTCGAAAGTTTCGGGCTACTCTCCGGATCGATAGCTCGGTTTAAAAAGAACAATCGACCTTATGGGACAAGTAGGGACGGTGTGCAAAGCCGGGCATACCTCCATTTTAGAGGTGTTTTATATTTACCTCTATTTTAGAGGTATTCTACAAATATTTAAAAATTTATTCAATGTTCACAAAATTTCGAAAGTTTTATGTTATTTTCAGGATCGATAGCTGCGTTTAAAAACGAAATCGTAACTTTCTGGCTCAAGTAGGGGTTTTGCGCGATTCTCTTTTATTATTATAAATACTTTCACTCACGAAGTTTTATAAACTTCGCGAGAATTCTTCATCTCAATCATTTTTATCGCTGACATTTTTTGTGAAGTTAATTTCATTTCAATTATTTTTATGGCTGATACGTATAAAATGGAAGAACTTTTTTTAAGTTTATTTTTGATAAGATTTATCTATAAAGAAATATGTTTATTTGTTTGTTTGTCACTTAGCGGAAAATCTAAGCGACTCACAACTACGATATTTGGAACAGCGACTCCAGTTCAAGCCCGACGACAACTTGGAGTGTTTTCTTTTTAATTCGAATTAACTTTTATTAATTAAATATTGAACCCATTTTGAGCGAATTTTGTACAAATCGGAAATCGGATCGAAAATGTTATTACACAGTTTCTACCCTTCAGGCAGCATCGGGCGCGGTTAGTACTGGAGTGGGTGACCACCTGGGAACACCGCGTGCTGTTGGCACATATTGGGCGCGGTATCCCGGTGATTTGCGCGCTGGATATGCACGCTGCCACAACTGTCGCCGTGTTCATGCGGAGTACGATCACGTTAAACATGTAGGTCCGTAAGTCCTTCCGAGAGGTTGGTGGTAGGGGAAGGAGGGTACGGTCTCTGTGGATGCCTCCCCCACTGCGTTCCGATCTAAATTGGATGGCACTTCCCGGCCGTCCAAACAGTTACATTACACCTTCCTAGTAGGTCGGACGGTCTGGGTCTCAACAACAACAACAGTTTTTATCCTGACACCATTGGAAGAATTAAGATTTTCTCTTTTCAAATATGTTATGAAAGTAATCCGTAGGATAATTCCTTCATATTTAAAAAAACTAAATTCAGGGGTAAGGTTGTTATTTGAGAATTCGCTGTGAGTCCCAGTGTAATTTACTTAGACAACAAATCAGTTCGTTGGCGATAAAAAATATTATCGCAAAGTTTGCAAGAAGTTTCATTTAGAAAATGGGTTGTAAATTTCAATCAACAGCAGTTAACAGCTGTTGATATTAATCAACATTCGGTTTGTATTACATGAACTTATTTAGGGTGTATCAAAAAAGTTTATTTAGGGCGTATTAAAAGAGCATATTTAGTGCATGGATTATTTATGGTTTATCAAAAGTGTATTAAGGCGAAGCGTTTGATGTGTCCAGCGCCGGGCCCAATTTCTAATACGTTCCCACTCAGCAGGTAAATGCGTATTTAAAGCTATTAAGCCTGCTTAGCATGTGGGCAGCTGTGCCCACATGCTAAGGCGACGACCCCATTTTGAAAAATTAATGACTGAATTCAATTAAGTCCTGCTTTAAATCCCGGACAACATCGGGTGCATTATCTAAAGTAAATGTAAATTGACATTGGGGGTTATATTAAAAAGCGTCGCTTAGATCTTCCAAGAATTTAATCTTTTTTTCATAATAAAAATCGAGAACATTATTGTCATATAAAATTTTAGCACTTAGATTCTAGAAAGTTTTATAAAATATTTATATATATAAAAATATAATAAATTGTGAATTAATTTAATAGATTTAAAAGTTTTGTTATTTTGATTTTAAGAGTGAAAATTATCGGTATTGAATCAAATTAATATCTAGAAAATGGCTAATTTGCAACCTATCAATGATTTGATTTATGGCTAAATATCAATATATATTGTTAAATATCTCCAAAAAGTTGCTCAATTGATAAACCTGCCTTACACAGTGGATTTGAATGCTGTGCAATACGTTTCTTTTTAGCCATCCCTAAAGAGGATAGAATAAATATACGTCTGATAGTAAAGAAAAACTTGAGCAATATATATATAAACACAAATAATTTAGCATACATCCGTTTCAGGGATACGCTGGATCCTCTTCATCAATGCAATAGAACCTGTGGGACACGTGTCTCATCAAATGTGAGATCTATTTCTGGTCTCACAGAACCAACAAATCCGAAGTCCAAAAGAGGAATGGGTTAAATAGAAGTAGAAAGAGCATTTGTTCTACCCATTTTAATTACATATGAACTTATTTGGATCAGTTTTTTGGACGTCAAAAGAGAGTATCACTTTGGTTGTTAAACGAAATCCTTATTTTATATAAAATATAATTTTAAAATATCATCGGTACATATAAGTGGTACGCAAAATGTTTCACTTTTAATTTTTCTTAATTTTCTACAAAGTAGGGAGATATAATAATGTTATCCGTTTTGGGCTTAACTAGAGGCTTAAACAAAGAGGCTTTTGGGCTTAACCAAAAGGCCACAGTCGAAAAAGTTTACCTATGACCTGTCGGTCTATAAATAGTATAAAATGAAATGCATACTACTTAAAATGGCAGAATTATTGCCAATATGAAATCCACATTGAAAAGTTAATTCAACGTACTTATTTATCCCTTGGTCATTGAAGCACTGTTAGAACTGGTTATCTGGAATGAAACTATCTGCTTACCCTCACACCTTTTTCATATTTATTGTACATAAATACTATTTTAATTCCCTAAGAAAACGCCGAATGGTAAATATGGGAGTGGTCAAATGTTGGCGTAGATGTATATACAATTGTTATATGTTCTAGCTATTCACAATTTAATGTTTAATCACAATTTAATTTAATCTTCTAATAATGATAATTTTTTAATTGAAATTAAGTATAAGGATTTTCAGTTTTTAGTCTTTTGGGAGGTGGGGCTGCCTTAACCCTTGTCCAGGCTCCTAATCGAAATTATTGGATGCCCTCTTTACAATTATTAGAGGGGATATATAACACATTGTTTAAGAATGTATCAATAATATTGCAAAAAGTGACTCAAAATGTGTTTCCTGTACATATGACTATAGAAAACGTATTTTATATTTCTTCTACTATAACAATTTTTATCCATACAACATATATAAAATATTTTTTCTTTTGTTAAAATGCATAATTCAGAATAGCTTTTAACTATGCTCTAAAAATATCTAATACTAACCGCACAATTTTAGCTATATAAACTGCATTAAAATAACCATACTTTTAAAATAAATGTTGGAATATTTATCACAAACATATGGCACACACATATCCCCTCAAATAACATTTGATTAAACTTCAGAGATACGTGGTATTTTGTAAAAAACTCGAATTGTCGCCTCTCATTACAATACTTCCCCTATGCATCATACTATGTATGTAAGAAATGCAACAATTGTCAATAATAAAACTATTTAAGGCCGAACGTTTTAATCTGAAATCATATTTAGGGGGAATATTACCTTTTAAACTTAAAAAAATAAAACATTTTTTTATTTCCTATAATTATTGAATATATTTTTATGGATACTTAAAAAATAATTACCTGAATATTGCAATTAGAATGCATTTTATGATAAAATCGGTAGATAATATATTCAAACACAAGTAAACTTACTAGTAACCCTCCCAAGTAAACCTACAAATAAACCTCCCTGTATTTGTAATTATTTTCCTCTGAAGTCATATATTCAACATTTCGAGCATTGAAGGGTCAAAACATATTAGTCAAGAATTTTAAAACTTTACCTGCAATTGTATTATATGTATAGTTATGTACTCCGCCTAAATTTAAATAACTGTCTGTAACCACATGCTTATTGAAAAACAAATTCTACAATTCGTTTTAATATTTATATATATTATACCATAAATAAATTGAAACACGCCAACTTTAATAAACTTTTAAAATTTAAGACAACCAAAATAGGTTTAAAAAGACATTTAATAAAGATTCCATTCCTCGACATAAATAAATTTGCAAAGCCTAAGCGCTTTCGGGCATCACCATGCCCTTCATCAGTAGCGAAGTAAAAAATACAGTGCCAACAAATGCTTACAAATAAGCTAAATCGGCAGACAAAATTTACATATTAACCATTTACGATTTTGCAATAGTTACATTATTTTATTTTATAAACAAGGCATGTAAAATTTAGATAATTATTAAATACAAATTACAATAAGGTGGAAAGTTCAAAACCAAAATGTTAAATTCACAGAAAATTATGTATGTTATACTATGTATGTTGAGAAAGCAAAAAACTGTTTTATTTTCTTATTTTACCAATATTAATAAACCCAAATCGTAAAGTGATTTCTAAAAGGTGTATACAGAATTTAATCTTAAAATCTGACCCTGGGGAAATATGTGAAATAACGGTTCTAAAGATAAAATAAATTGATTCTTTACGTCCGTCCGTTGAAACATAAAAGTTTGAAGTACCGATTAAAAATATCTGTTATGGGCCTTACTTGATTTATATTTGTATTAATATTTATATTGTATATATATATATATATATAATGTATATATATAAATATAATATATATATATATATATATATATATATATATATATATATATATATATATATATATATATATATATATATATATATATATATACAGGGTGAGTCAGAACTCTTGGGTCAAACTTTAAGGGGTGATAAATCACATCTAAACAAACAATTTTTGTCATACAAAGCAGGGTCGTAACGTAAACCGTTAGACGTATCTGACATTGAACGTAGTGACGATTGCTTCAGAACTAGCCAGGGTTTAACGATCGCCTGATCTCTCCTGTCTCGACTTTTTTTTATGGGGCCATATGAAAAGTCTCATCTACGATAGCCCCATCGACTCCGATGAGGACTTTGTTGTTAGGATTGCTGTTGCTGCCGGCGTTGTCCAAGATATGCCGTGTGTTTTTGCTAACGTGCTCCGATCGCTATAGTCGCAGGTGTGAAGTCTGCATTACTGCTGGTGGTCGCACTTTGGAGCAGTTTCTGTAACTTTGTCCATGCATTCTGAAATTTCTGTCAGTAAAACGTACTTCGTGCCTACTGTGTCATTTTTGTGTTTTCTCTTTTCACGAGAGAGTCATCATTTCCTCATTTCATGAGTTAGCGGTATGATCTAGTTAGTATGATCTAGCGGTTCACCTCTTACGTTACGACCTTGCTTTGTATGATAAAAATTGCTTGTTTAGATGTGATTTATCACCCCTTAAATGGCCCAAGAATTCTGACTCAACCTGTATATATATATATATATATATATATATATATATATATATATATATATATATATATATATATATATATATATATATATATATATATTATATATATATATATATATATTTATATTTTATATATATATATATATATATATATTATATATATATATATATATATTTATATTTTATATATATATATAACATTTACACAGCAATATATTAGGCATTGAATTAACACCATGTGAAAGTAATAAACCAAAATGAAATTAATATTCATTTAATATCCCTTGAATTTGGCGAATTCTTTGGCATTAAAACATAAAACTAATATACAAAGTATATTCTAGTAAATTAAATGAAATATAATAATCCACGGGAATGATGTTAACGATTTGTTTCACAATATTGCATAGGGAAAGTGAACATATTGAATCATAAATATTAAACCTCTGCTTGTGAGAATAACACTTTCAATACTTCCTTCCAAGAAAGCAGACATATGAAAATTAGTCGCCTGATTTTCATATTTTTATGTAATGTTTTCGATAAATTTATTTGAGAAACGGTCCATGCCTCGAGAGCGGCTCATATTAGTGTTCTAGAACTTCAGTCATTCATTCTCTAATTAAAAGTTTCGTGTCAAATGTTTATTTATTTAATTTTAGTGAAGGTTGTGATATTTTTATTGATTTTTGAAAAGGTAATTCAAAAGCCGTGCAATATCCGTGCAAATGACTTTGCAATTAATTTACATCTTTCACAGTGAAAAAATGATATATAAGATCCACGACACAGTGATTTTGAGATTAAATGTTGAATTTAAAGGCTATCAAATGTTCAAAAGACACCCAGTTTTTGAATGAATTAAAAAAATGCCTTCAAGAAGATAAATAAATAATCATTACAGGCATAATTTTTTTTTAGAACGCTAACATGAACAGTTCCCGTGAACTTGTATGATTTTCGGATTAAATCATTAAAATATCAAGACATTAAACGCCCTTAAATAAACAACCATATCATACGTAATTTTTCATCAGAAAACGGGAAACATATATATTTTCGAACGCTAGCATAAACAATTTTCAAGATATTGCAAGTTTTTCATATAAATGTTTCCAAAAAATTACATAAAGCTAAGAAAGTAATAAGTATCATACACTGGGTTCACTTTCCATACACAACAAATCTATTAACATAAATCCTAACATAAACGTGTGAGTATGTTAGGATTTATGTTAATATAATGGATTAAGAGAAGTATAAATGTCTCTTTATCTTCTTTAGATGCCTTTGTAGAGGATTTTTACTTAATCTGTCACAGGTGACTTAACTTAAACTTAGAGTACTTGATATTTCGACCTTTTGGTCCAAGGGCAATAACACACGACGGCATTGTTTAAAATATAACTCAGTTTATTGGGGAGTTCACAGAATTTACAGCAGTCTGCTGTTTAAAGCAACAGATAACATAGATACTAATTGTTATTGCATACGCCCAGAATAAATGACTAATATACAAGCTACTACAATATGCTAGGCTAATGATAATGCTTACATAGATACGCATTTATAAAGCTTATATGCTTATTCTGTTACTTCACCCCGTATTGCGTCCACACCCCGAATACTAGATTCTTCCCAGTCATCGTTGTATCGAATAGAGTTTCCTTCTACTCACTACTCGAATACTCCATCTTCTACTCAAGAACCCTTCCTTAATTTCAAAAAATCCACTACTCAAGAAGCCACTACTCAAGAAAATATACGTCAAGAAGCCTCTAAAACTCTACGATAAAAATTACGATACTAATTACGATCCGAAAGTTATTCTTATTCTACCGTAAGAACTTAAAAAATGCTGATTTGGTCAGTGATTCGTCTAACAACCGAACCAGTTAGGATGGTTAGATTAAAGAAACATAAATTATTATGCAAACGGAGGGAAATAATAATCGAAAGGCTATTTAGCCCTCACACACGTCATATCTGTACGACCTCGTCTTTCTACATTTTTCACAGCAGAACATCATGTTAGTCGTTAACACTCGTAAATTCAAATTTGCTTCCATTAATTAAAGAAATCCGATGTGGGCAGCACATAACTTTCCTTACATAAGTCAAGTACCTTACTTCCTTTAATGCGAAGTAGTGGTGGACAAGACCCGTCACACAATGCTTTTAAAATTGAAAAGTATACTGCCATTTTGCGCTTTTCTGGATGACAATACGTAAATGTATGTTGAAGTAACAAATTAAATTATATAAATATAATTTGACAATTGGAAATATTGCTAACATCTGCTGCGCAATGTACTCCATTATATTAAGATATTAATTCATCCATTTAGTGTCGTTTTCGTCAATTTGGCGACATTTTTGTCAATGTGTCACCACATTAAAAAGTCGCTGAGTTGGCTATATTTCGGCAACATAGTCCGTCAAGGTTGCTAAATTCATTGCCAAGTGTTACATATTTAATGATAGTGTAATATACTTACTATTATGGTACTTAACTACTATTCATTTTTGACTAATTTTTTAGTACATTTATTTGAAAAACGTAAAACATTTCGAGAACGTTTTAGGTTGGTGTTCTGAAATGTATGTCATTTGTTTTAGAATAAACAATCTGATGTGAGCAGCATATGACTTTCAATACAGACTAATATTCACGTTTTATTTATTTCTTCAATAATTCATTAAATTGAGTTAAATTTTAGGAAAAAACACCCATAATTATTTCAAATTACACAAAATTTCCAGTTTTAATTCATTCAATTTTTGTTTCTTTTTTTGGTAACTGGACATTTTTTTCAAAGGCGGCTTAACAAAAATGTGAAAAAGCTCAAATATTTCGAGAAAAGTTCGTAGAGTAATGGAATTGGTATTATTCTTTCCCTCGTCAAAAATTACGTGTAAAACAAATATTTAATTGTTGCATTCCAGCATACGTAGTCTTCTATTTCAGATTTTAATAATTTTTGTGGACCATTTTCAAAAAAAGCGTGTCCTTTTTCCCGAATCGTACCAAAATTTAATCAGCACCAGGGTCACCTAGAAGTAACTTACCTACCAAAATTTTGGAAATCTGGTCTATTAGTTTTAAAGTGGATATAGGCAATTTTTGCGGTCTATTTCGCAAGGAAATGCAGGTTCTTTTATCCCGAATAATACCAAAATCTAATCAGCACCAGGGTCATCCTCAAGGGGGCTTACTAAATTTTATGAAATTTGGTCAATTAGTTTCTGAGCTAAAATGGATACATACATTGTACAGACGCACACACACACACAAGTGAGGCGACTGAAAATAGATTTTTCGTGTTCGAAGCCTCAAAACATCGAAACATGAGTTGCGATTTTAGATACGATTCCAATACTTCCCCTATACATTACAATGTATTGCAGGGAAAGTAAAAATTACGTATAAAATTATTTATTTAACATTATTGAATGTTCTGATTTCTTTTATGATTTTTTCATTCTAAAATGTAAGTATATTCCGAACGTTTGATTCGTTTAAAATCGATAGGGTTCAAGTAATCACTGATTGCAATAATCGTACCAAATTCCGTTTAAAACGCTCCATTCATTCATGGAATATCGCATCCCCAGACTCACGGACACACGTACTAACACACATATACACTAACATACACATATACAGACATCACTTCAAAACTCTCGATTCTTATTCGGAGATACTTGAAACGTGTTCTTCCTTCAAAATCTCGAATTTGAATTTTCGACCCCGTCACAATACTTTCCCTATACCTTATGCTATGTATGTAGGGAAAGTAATACATTTACAAAAATTGAAACATTTGGGATCTACTGTAAGTAATTTGCAGGTTAAAGTTATTTTGTCGCCATTTTAGTCAACTCATGTCCCAACCAGGTTTTGAACCATGAATACCAACTTGGCCGGTAGACAATCTATCCATTAAGCTATTGCGACGATATTATTTCCTTCTGTAGTAAAGTCGAATACAACTTTTGAAACAAAGAATACAATTTTACAATTCTATGAATATGCAGCGTCTGATTGTATCAGAAGGTATTTTATCATGAAATATCTAAAAAATAAAAAAACATAATATTTCTCCTAATCTACATTTTAAATTTAATAAGTGAGGTTTTTCAAAGCAAAAGACTTAATTCATTCGTATAAATTCGTTCGTATTAGCTTAGTATTTTTTAAAAATAAACATGATGCAAAAATATACTTTGAAATTAATTTACAATTGTTAAGTAGCACAAATACATCATTCTTACGTAATTAGTTTAAAATTGTTAAATAACAAACTATATGAATATTATATAAAATATAATTTTAACATAATTCGACGAAATAATAATTATGACATGATTAGATTGAGACTAATTAAATACAATATAATCCGCTTTATCAAATGTGGAATTCCCAATTATCCAGAAATGTAATAACCTCTAAATATCATAATTAATACCGATGTATAAATCTTGATCACTAAAATTCATAAAATAACTCAATTAACTTCAAACATAATTTTTGTTTTTAATCGAGATCAATTTGAAATGTTTTGAGATGCAGTTATTTTTCGAACTTGCACTATTTTCGGTGTTATTAGAATAAATTAGAAGGATTGAAAAATACCTAATAGTTGATTTGTCGAATTGTTTATCATTCACTCTTTTCTAAAATTAAAAAAAAATCATTGAAAAAATATAAATCGAGGAAAATTGCTGATATGATACTGTTACGAAAACATATCCTCTAGAATCATGGGTGCATAAGCAAATTACAAAAAGAAAGATCAATCATGCATAAAGCATTGATTATTAAACACTTTCCAACTGCAATGCAATTTTATTTAAATGTCTCTAAAATGCAATACCTTCAGCGGTAATATTTTTTAAATTATCACAATACTACATTAATTTATTATATTTGAAAACTTAAACTTTATCGAAAAAAATTAACTTTATTCAAATGACGTCATTAAAATATGAATCGCCTGGCTCTGTAAAATCTGTAAATATTCGTATTTCATTCATACACTTTTATTCCCGCAATACTACAATAATTTATTTTATTTAAAAACTTAAAACCATGGAGGTATATGTAATTTAACTCTATGCTTAAAACTTCATCGAAAATATCATCTGCTTCTCTATATAAAATCAATGAATATTTCATTCATATGAGCTATATTGCAGATTTCAGAGTTAAATAATTTTGCGTTAAAGAAATTCAGCAATTCTTATACAACTCATCCTACATCTTTATGTGTTTACATTCTCCATTGGTGAAAATTAGGCTTCGTTGTAGAAATAATCAAATTTTGATGATCATTTAAACTCAAATATATTGTAATTGCGTTGTTTCATAATGTAGATGCACAGAATTTAAGTAAAAATAAAGGGGGATTAGGATAGATACAACAATAAATATAACTTAAAAATAACTATAAAAATAACGATTTTGACACAAGATGGATGCCATATTTCATTTTGAAGTGGTCACGTAATCTCTTCATATAATATGGATTGTTGTTGTTGAGATCCAGACCGTCCGACCTACCAGAAAGGTGTAAGGTAACTGTTTGGACGGCCGGGAAATGCCACCCAATTTATACCGGAACTCAGTGGGGGAGGTATCCACAGGGACCGTACCCTCCTTTTTCTACCACCAACCTCTCGGAAGGACTTACGGACCCACATGTTTAACGTGATCGTACTCCGCATGAACACGGTGGCAGTTGTGTCAGCTTGCAAATCCAGCGCGCAAACCACCGGGCTACCGCGTCCGAAATGTGCCAACAACACGCGTTGTTCCCAGGTGGTCACCCATCTTTTTTTAAGTCTTTCAAGACTACCCACCAAATTTCATCAAATTCGGTTCAGCCATTCTACTGTGATGTTGGATCATACATACATACATGCATACATGCATGCTTTTCTTCATTATATATATAGATGAATAAACCTTATATTTGTTAAATATTAACTTTGACATTTAAAAATGATTAGAGTATATTGTCGTTGACGATTGTTACGTCCATACCGTGTTAGATATATATCTTATAATATCATAAATTCTTCATTACGTTACGAAAGATCTTAAATTACACATTGGGCTGAAAAAAAGAGAACTCGCCAGAAAAAAAAATATTCGATTTTAACATCTTTTGCTGCAATTTATAAATTGATTTACCAACACTAAATCATTACTATAGTAATCTAATCAAAAATTAAATACTTTACAAAAAACATATTAATTAATAATTGAAAAAATCAGTTCTTGACACATTTTGTATGATACAGATTTTGTTAATCTTTACATATGAAGAGCAAAATATGCCAGCAATCTTTTTGCTAGGAGGAACCCTTGAAATATTTAGTAAAATACCATGGGACCCCTACTTAGCTGGCACGTATTAGGTCCTACAGTGATAAATTAAAGTTGCCGAGTAAAGCAATAGAGTTCTAGAATAAAATATTTCACTAACTCATACTTTTGAATAAAATATTTCAAGTGTATTTATTGTTTTTTTTTATTTATTAAATATTGTTAATAAAAAAGACAAATATTTTTGTTTTATATATGGCTTACTGGTTACAAACAAACATTGTATATACACATTGTGATGATTTTGCTTTAATAATTGATTTTTATAAAATTGTTAATACAAAACAAGTTACATTTAATTATTTTATGAAACATGCGCATTTTCATCTGTGGAATTAAGCAAAATATATTTTAATTTACTTGGTTTGACATTTTCTCTTATTGTTTAATTTTTTTTAAATCTTTTATCCGTAAGCCTTAAATTAATCTCAATTAAAATTCTTGCTGCTAAATTTCTCGATGCTTAATCAAGTTAAACTTTCAAAATGTTTCATTGTTTTAATAATAATTCCTGTTAAAATCTTAATAATTTTAATTTTCTTAATTACAAAAAAGATGGCATGTTCTACATTTTTCGCAAACTTTTGCAAATTCTCCATGAATTCCTTGTACGGGTTCGCGGAGACCCACAAATCCATTAAATGAATGCCAAGGGTCTAGCTAAAACATTTGTTAAACCGATGTATAAAACTAAAATCTTACCTTTAGATGTATTTTAAAATTAGTTGCGACTTCAAAAGTCCCACTTAAAACCGAACATTTTGGTTTGCATAAATTCTGCCTTTGCTTTACTTTATCATCGATATATATATATATATATATATATATATTATTTTGAAATATTTCCCATCTAATATAACATACTACGCACCGTCATAATCTATTAATTCTCTTGATGCATTTTCATCACTTTCAGACGTATCAACCATTTTTCATCGTGTCTTAGCAATAATGAATGGCATTGCATCTCTTAGAATAAACAAGAAAGATCAATCATGCCTAAAGCATTGATTATGAAACACTTTCCAACTTCAATGCAATTTTATTTAAACATCTCTAAAATGCAATACATTCCTCGGCAATATTTTAAAACTTATCGCAATACTACATTAATTTATTATATTTGCAAACTTAAACCTTCATCGAAAAAAATGAACTTCATTCAAATAACGGCATTGAAATATAAATTGCCTGGTTTAAACATCTCTAAAATGCGATACATTCCTCGATAATATTTTTAAAATTATCATAATACTAAAATAATTTATTATATTTAAAAACTTCATCGAAAACAACTGAAATTCATTCAAATGACGTCATAGAAAAAATAACACGCCTGGCTCTCTCTATAAAAGCAGCATTTCATTTATAACATTTTCCCATTTATTTCATTCATCACAGTACTAAAATAATTTATTTTATTTAAAAACTTAAGACCATGGAGATACAAGTAATTAAACTCTATGCTTAAAATTTCATCGAAAATATCGTCCTTCCCTCTGTAAAATCAATGAATATTTCATTCATATCAGCTATGCAGACTCCATGAGCTAACTAATTTTGCGTTAAAGAAATACAGCAATTCTTATACAACTCATTCTACATATTTTGCTGTTTACATTTTACATAAGGAGAAAAATAGCCTTCGTTGTAGAAATAATCAAATTTTGATGATCATTTAAACTCAAATATATTGTAATTGCGTTATTTCAGTATGTAGATGCACAGAATTCAAGCAAAAATAAAGCGGTTTTAGGACGGATACAACATTCAATATGAATTAAAAAGAACTTTAAAAATCACGATTTTGAGACAAGATGGATGTCATATTTCCTTTTGAAGTGGGTCACGTGATGATTTCATATCATGGTCACGTGATCGCTTCATATAAGAGGTGTAATTATTATTTTAATTTTTATTTAAAAAACTACTGAATATATTTTGCTGAAATATTTTTATATATTTTATGGAATAATTTGAATATTACCTAAAATTTTCGAAGCAATTTGTGAATTTTAAATCCGCTTAAAAAATGTTTGAAAAATTAGGTCCCATAGGGTTCAATGTATTTCATTTTTCCAACCCGGGTTCAATCCAAAACTAATTGAGTGATATTATTCATTTATATTCCCATGGGTCCTACAAACCGTCTGAACGACATACTAAGATTTAATTTTGATTAAGTCATTTTTACGGCAGTTATCGTGCTAACGGACAGACAGACAGATAGAATGAACAAAGTCATAAACAGTTTTCAACTTTGTTGTAAAGTGTTAAAAAGTCATAAACAGTTTTCAACTTTGTTGTAAAGTGTTAAAAATGCGATGCGTAGCCGAGCTCGGATTGCCTAAGTTCTGTTTTCACAAAGAATGTAACTTCAAATCCTTTCTTTCTCTTTTATACATACATATATAGAAAGGAGCCATTTACCAAACAACATCATGCTATCTATAATTCCAATATGAACGCAAAGTAAAGTTTATAACAGAAACAATTTTTTCAGAAGCCATTGCAGACGCTAAACTTTTCGTTTATTAGCTAGCACCAGTTGAAAAAGCATGTTTATATTAACTACTAGAAATGAATTCAAAGATTAGACAAAATGCAAATTCGGCGTTTTCGCTTTTGGAAATCGTTCAATTGCGGTTTAAACACGATAGTTTGAAATCTTAAGAAATGTATTTTGAGTATTTTGAAAATACAAAATACCTTAAAAATGTATTTACGATGCATTACTAAAATACTTTATTTTGATAGTTGAAAAAGCAAAATACAAATTACAAATGTATTTTGAAGATGTATTTCAAATACAAATTACAAATGTATTTTGAAAATGTATTTCAAATACATGTATTTTCAATACTGCCCAACTGTTTGCAATACATGGTAGTGTATATGGAAAGTATTGGAATCGTGCCGAAAGTCGCAACATGAGTTTTCGACGGATCTACAGGTTTGGGGACCTCTAGAACACGAAAAAACTAACTATTTTTAGCTTGACGTCTGTGTGTGTGTGTGTGTGTGTGTGTCTGTCTGCAGACTTTGTATCCACTCTAACTGGAAAGCTAATTGACCGATTTTCATAAACTTTGGTAGGTAAGTCCCTTGTTCGTGACTCTGGTGGTGATTAGATTTTGGTACGATTCCGGATAAAAAAAATCAGCCTTTTTTTGCGAAATGGCCTGTAAAAAATATCTGCATCCACTCTAGCTAAAAAACAAATAGACCAAATTTCACAAAATTTGGTGGATAAGTTACTTGTGGGTTACCCTGGTGCTGATTAGATTTTGGTATGGTTCGGGAGAAAGGAACCTGCATTTTTTTGCGAAATGGCCTGCAAAAATTGTATGTATCCTCTCTAACTCAAAAACTAATTGACCAAATTTCTTAAAATTTGGTAAATAAGTCAGATGTGGGTTACCCTGGTGTTGATGAGATTTTGGTAGGATTCGAGAAAAAAGAACCTGCATATATTTGCGAAATGGCCCGCAAATCTAAAATATCCAATCTAAAATGAAATACTATTTATGCCAACTTTATCAATTAAATGCTTGTTTTATACGTAATTTTTAACGACAAAAAGGATTAAGATCAACCTCATGGATGGGCTATTCTCGAAATATTTATATTTTTAATTTTGAAGAACTGAAGACGTTTTATATTATATTTAAAAAACTATTTAATGAATTCTTAAACCTTAGTAGTTAAATCTCTTACTGATTATCCTGATGTTGATTAGATTGTGATATTTTTCAGAAAAGTGTAACCGATTCTTTTTTGCGAAATGGACTGCAAAGATAGTGAAAATCTGAAATAAATGACTAAAATTGTTTAAATATATTAATGAAGAAATTGTTCTTCAGGTAAATTTTGACAACTAATTGAATAAGATTGACCCCATGACTTCATGGTCCCATGATCTCATGGATGAACCATTCTCAATACTTCAGTTTTTTTTTAATTTTGAGAACCTAAAGAATTTAAAGTGAATTAAATTTTCACATGAAGTGAAGAAGTAATGAAAAGGCAAACTTGGTATAATATCAGAAAAGTATCTACGCTATTGTCTGCAATTAACCTCAATGAAATAAACAAGAAAGGTCCATCATGCGTAAAACATTGATTATGAAACACTTTCCAACTGCAATGCAATTTTATTTAAACATCTCTAAAATGTGATACATTCAGCGGTAATATTTTTTAAATTATCCCAAAACTACAATAATTTATTATATTTGAAAATATCATCGAAAAAAATTAACTTTATTCAAATGACGTCATTGATATATAAATCGCCTGGCTCTCTATGAAAAAGTAGTAAAAATTTCATTCATAAGCTGTTATTCTATTCCTTTCATTCATCTCAACACTACGATAATTTATTTTACTTTAAAAACTTAAAACCATGGAGGTAAAAGTAATTTAACTCTGTTCTTAAAACTTCCTTGAAAAAGTCAGCTATAAAATCGTCCATTCTCAATGTAAAATCAATGACTGTTTCATTCATATCAACTATATTACAGACTCCAGTGCTAAATAATTTTGCGTTGAAGAAATTCAGCAAATCTTATAGAACTCATCTTACAGTTTGATGTGTTTACAATTTCCATAAGTGAAACTTGGGCTTCGTTGTAGAAATAATTAAAATTTGAGGATCATTTAAGTTCAAATATATTATAATTGCATTGTTTCAAAACATTGATACACAGAAATTAAGCAAAATTAAGCGGTTTTAGGACGGACACAACACTAAATATAAATTAAAAAGAACTTAAAAATCACGATTTTGACACAAGATGGATAGCCATTGATCATTTAAACTCAAATGTATTGTAATTGCGCTGTTTTAGAATATAGATGCACAGAAATTAAGCAAAAATAAAGCGGTTTTAGGATGGATATAGCATAAAATATAAATTAAAAATAATTTTAAAAATCACGATTTTGACACAAAATGAAAGCCATATTTCATTTTGAAGTGGGTCACGTGATCTCTTCAAATAATAGTCACGTGATATCTTCATATAATGGGTGTAATTAATATATTAATTTTTATTTAAAAAAACTACTGGATATATTTTTCCGAATTTTTTTTTATATATTTTGCGGGATAATTTCAATATTTCCTAAAACTTTCGAAGCAATTTGTGAATTTTAAATTCGCTTAAAAAATGCTTGAAAAATTGGGTCCCGTAGGGTTCAATGTATTTCATTCTTTCAACCCGGTTTCAATCCAAAACTAATTGGGTGATATTATTCATTTATATTCCCATGGGTCCCCCAGGAGGCGGCGCCGCCAATGATTGCGGTGTGCAGATCTTAGGTCTGTTCCTCTGGTCCTCCTTCTGCTGGGGGAAAATCAATCGGGTTACCCTATTAACGATGCAGTGGCCGACGAACTATTGAGTTGGTAGGGCCCGACTCTTCTATTTGGTCGAGCCCACTGGACTGTGTCTATTCATGACCTGAACCAAGTGCCGGACCGGTAGCTGGTGTCGAGCTTGGCGGACGTTCTCTCGGACCTTGCCCGGTGAATGGTTCCGCCAAGTCAGCGACCTGGCTGCGGCTCTGCTGGAATGGAGATTGACCCACTGGGGCTAGCCAGTTAAAGGCATAAACCTACACGGTTGCCTAGGCTAGTTTCTCTGAATTCTCCCATAGACCGTCTGAACAACATATTAAAATTTCATTTTGATAAAGTCATTTTTACGGCAGTTATCGTGCTAACGGACAGACAAACAGACAGATAGACGGAATGAACAAAGTCATTAGCACTTTTCAACTATGTTGTAAAGTGTTAAAAATGACAAAATGAATTTGAATCTGAATTTGAACCCGCTTTTCTTTACGAAATGTCCCACAAAAATCTAAAATAAAGACTACGTATGCTCCAATATATGAATTAAATGCTTGTTTTATACTTTATTTTTGACTAGGAAAAGAATAAAATCAACCCTATTACTGTAAGACTAGCCGTTCACGAGATATTTTAGTTTAATCGCATTTTCGCTACGCCACCATTGAAAATAAGTTCAGTTGCCAGATGAAAACGAAATTGAATGAAATGTGCAAATTCAGTGTGATTTCAAATAATTATGCTTGTTGTTTTGTGCTATTTAACTCATTATTCAAGAAATAAAGAAAAATTAATTTACATCTGTAGGGAATGTTATGTGCTGCCAACATCAGATTTTTTCATTTTTTCTTTTTCGTGCTTGACACAATTTGCTATTTGTTCTAATTAGGGGTTGTAACTAAAAGGCAAAACTTAAAACACATACTAATACATACAAAGAAGCTAAATACTATTTAGTTTGATACAACTTACTACAGGGTGTATATAAACTGTAATACTTGACAAAATAAGAAGGGCGATAGTACCCATCAAGACGAACAATATTTACAATGGAACCTAGGGTCGCATTCCCCTCTAAGTGTCAGAAAAGCGTAAAGTTAAAGTTGAACTGTCAACAGTGAAAATAAGGAGAATTAACTTAATCATAAGTTGCACAATCCCATTTATTTACGCCAGAGAAAGACTCAAAGTAGATGCCTAAAGCAGGATCGGCATTTCAGCATTTCATTTGAGGGTGCGAGATTTGTATGTATGAAAATCCACAATATGGAATAAATAAAATGTTTGTTAACAGGGGAAGGGGAGGGGAGGGGGGGGATCACAAAATTGAATTGATGTTGAGAAAAAAAATTGTTGCTAACATAATTTTTGTACATAATTGCGTTAACATAATTTTTCTAAATACAAATATCTAAATTTATTTACCTTCTATTGAAGTTTTTAACTCCGGTTCTAGAGTCTAGACGAAGAGAAAACTTTGTTACATTATCATCATAATCGTGTGGTATATCTTGTTCAATAGCTAAAACATCTAAAAATTAAAGTCTTTATTGTCCCATTGTACTGCGAAAATAACTTTTCAGCCTCCTGAAACAGGAAAAAAAAAAACCTTTCACAACTGGCTGAGCCGATTGGCACAGTCAAAAACAATTTAACTAATAATGTTATGACAGGAGACACATTTATTAAATTCCGCTTTTTAAAATAATCCAGGCGACTTTTAAAATTGAGATGGTCTATGTTTGAAATAAACATAAAAATTGTTGTCTACTGTTTTGAATAAAACAGTCGGAATTCACATAGCAATTCCTCTTTCTGCAAGTTATATACTTTGCATATGGTTGAAACTTTTCTTTTTCAACCTCTGATCCGGATAATACTGAACTAAGGGCAAACGAAACAGATATATTGTTCTCATTAAATTTTGTCTCAATTTCATTAGATACTGAATCTATAATTTCGTATTGAATATTGATTCTGTGATATGATTTAACATCATCATGGGGATTTTTTTTTCACTGTCTCCGAATTCGCTTGGAATTTTTTTACTCCTTTTCAGTTTTGGTCCAGAACAAGAATTTTTTTCGCAAAGTTCTGTCACAAAACTCCACACTTGATTGAAATATGCATCAGTGCGAAAGGAACTAACACTTTCAATAATAGCTTTAGCCAAGGCTTGAACAGTCTGAAAATTAAGATCAGATGACTAAAGATGCTTTGAGAAAGTATTGCATTGATCAAAAACACTGCGCAATACAACCAAAGTGAACAAAAAATTCGAACGAAGTCATGCATATTAAAAGGGCTTCGGCTCTTCCACCATTGAGAGAATCGTTTTCAGATAATTCTTCCAGTGTTATAATCCAGTGCAATAATTCTTCCAGTTTTAAAATCACTGCTTCAAAATTTTCAAGTAGTGCTTTAATGGCTTTAACTCTGGAAGACCACCTCATATCACTTAGTGATTGTAGAGTTGAAGAGCCTCCAGAAAAAGTATTTGTTGATGAGCGAATATTTTCATCATCATAACATCAACCCAATATTTTCAAGTTGAAAAGGATTCATTCCAGCCGCAAGTGGGAAGTTTCGCTGTGAAGGTCGGCTCTTTTGAAACTTTATAGCGTGAGAAAACTGACCAATGGATAGTCTATAAAAAAAGGGGAGAAGCCGATAGACGACTTGGAAAAATTTGGTCGTTTCATAATTCACACCGGCGAATGAACAACTGGCGCCCCCTCTCGATTGCACCTGGTGTCGTGTTTATCCTGTCCACTGCAATAACGATTCTAGATTTTCAAGAATCGTTGTTGCAGTGGACATGCGTCCACAGTGCAGTGGACATGGAGTCCACAGGCGTCTCGTACACCAATGATTATATGTGCCCCCAGAAGAAGAAATTCAGTGTGTTGAGGTCCGGTGAGCGTGGAGGCCAAGTCACAGGTCCACAACGCCCAATCCATCGTCCGGAATATGTGGCATTCAAGAAGTGTCGGATGACTAGAAGTGGCGATGATGTTCTGGAGATGTGATACTTATCCTGCACGACAGCTATGTCGTCCGAAGTGGCGACTTGTGCTTGTTGGACGCGTTTCGAAGTTGCTCTTTTCTGGCACTCAGAGTGGAATGCGACCCTAGGTTCCATACTAAATATCGTTCGTCTTCATGAGTACTATCGACCCTCTTATTTTGCCAAAACAGTTTATATACACCCTGTATAATTGTTAAATTATACATGAAATAATACAACTCAATATGACTTAAAAAGTGTCAGTTCCTGTCAATAACTGCTTGGATGCGTTGTGGCATAGAATCTACAGTGGTGCTCAAATTTTTTTATCCCCCCGAAACATTCAGTATTTTCAAAATAAATATTTAATATAGCGAAACATACCCCAAAGTTGCATCTTACTTTTTAAGCACCACTATATCCAGCTGCGGTATGTTGTCGAAACAAGTCCCGCGTTACATAAAGCGGGTCTCCAAAGCTAACTCTCGTTAGCATTTTATAGAATAACTTCCCTTCAAACATAGCTACAAAACATAAAATTTGCATAAAAAATGCTATTCGCAGTCAATTTTATACCTTCTAAATGCAATTAACAATTTGAAAGTAATTAAAAATGCATATTATTTCGATGATATAATGCAGATCTCTTGTGCACCACATAAAGTCTTAAGAATACGAATGTAGTCTTTGCCTACATATTCTTGAATTGCATTCCTCACACTGAAAAAAATATGTATTTAGTTTACTTTATAATTTCTCCGTTTATTGTTATCGATTTTGACTGTTAAATGAAATTCGAAATTAAAATTATTTTATATGAAATGCTTGTATAGTATTAAATGTTAAATTTAAGTTATACAATGAGAAATCGACAACACGCATTGATGTGTCTCATCGACTTTCAAAATTGTCATTTCACTTTAAATTATGGATAATTTTCTAACACCAATGCAGAAATAATATCTGGTCTCCCATTGCACAAATGAAAAAGTCCAAACTTTGCATTGTACTACAATTTTGAAAATATTCTTCTGAGTATTTTCAATCGGAAATTGGTGGACGCCATTAGGCTTCAAAATGCAGTTTTGAGTATAGGTCTATATTTCAATACTGAAAGGAATAAACTTACATTTTGCACGCCAAAGTATAAGACATTGCTGAGTCGATTGTCCTTAAAATTTTCCTATGTTTCTATTCATATTTTTTTCAAATATTACTTTCAAAACTAATATTTAGAAAAAATAAGATAGAAATGGTATATATTGTTTTGGGGTTGTTTAATACCTTAATATAAAATAAGAATTAGTTTGATAAGCTAATTATTTCAGGAAACTTAAAAGAAAACTCCAGCATCAAATTAACATTAGGATCTCGAAATTTCAAACAGTCATAACTCCCCAACGTTTTGAGTAAAATAAATACATTTTTATATGAATTCGGGGTTATTTGACCATGATAATCATAATCTGCTATCAAAAGGTGCTGTTGCCTTTTGAAAAAATTAAGTTTGTACAAAGTTTTATATGAAGACGGCACATTGTGTAAATTAGTTGCTCATTTATCATAGCAGCATTATTACGAGTTTAATGATAAATTTTATTGTGCGTCCCGTGGAGCCGGAATAATACGCGGTGTTAGGATTTTTTTGAGTGACTGTAAATTAGATTACTGTGCATTTAAGTGTTGTTTATTTTAGTACTCCTGAATAGGACAGCAATTCATCAATAACCATTATTAAATATATGCTTTCTGTAACAGGTTTCTTATCGATTCCTACTCATTAGGGTAATCCTCTTAAGTTTTTAAATTGGCTTTGTCGTCTATCTCTCTTTGTTGCCATTATCTGAGTCTATTATCTTTCCTTTATAAATTCTGCGCGATGGGCGCTTCAATCCGTTTTATTCGATTGTGCATGGTCACTTTACTACAGACAGACCTAATGTATGTACTTTAGGACGTTTTCTTTATTGAGGAATCATGTATAAGTATATCGATACGAAATATCAATGTATCGAAATATCTGTCATCTTTACATCGATATATTTGTATCGATATATCCATTACTAACTGCAACATAAGTTGATAGAAATATACGTTAGATTGCGCAGATTCTTCTCATATATTTCATTACATAAAAGAATAACAGCAGAGAAAGTCTTATGCGTTCGCTAAAAAAAATAAGTAGTAGACGTGTAACATAAGTACAATCAATAAAAGTCAGAATTTTTCGGATCTCATTTTCTATTTCGAATATCATTTTCATATGCTTATTGGATCTGATGTGTTTGTAACAAAACTCTCTTCTGTATTTTCAGGTTTATTGTTAAAATCTATTCGTATTTTGTGAAAGAAAAGAAACGTATAAAATATTTCATATTCTTGGAACAAAATGCGAATTGCTTAGAATCCCTTGTCATGTGATTGTTCACATCACTCAGTTAGCTCTACAACAGTCGAAATTCAGTTTAAGATACAGTCGTTCATGGTAGTGTATTGTTTTCTTTACGGTGAACAATGACATAACAATTTATAACTGCGACATTTTGTTTTTTTCAAAAATTTAACTTCAAAAAGGTTTTCGCTGGAGAAGCTCAGTATTTGGGACATTTATCAAATTCCATGTTAATGCGGACGTTCCTATATTGCTCAAACAAAAGTTCATTATAGGGGTCGTGCTGCTAGCATGTCAGATATATATTAATATTTAAGAAATATATGAAATATAACAAGTTTAGACTTTTTTTTTTACTTTCCTATATGCATAGTATAATATATAGGGAAAGTACTGTGACTGGGTCAAAAATTCGAATTCGAGTTTCTGACGGAAGAGCATGTTTCAAGCATCCTTGAACACGAATCGAGCATTTTGAGGTGATGTGTGTATGTGTGTGTGTGTGTGTGTGTGTGTGAGTAGAGAGGCTGTGGAGAAGATATCTCACGAACAAATACAGCGTTTCGAACGAAATTTAATAAAAAAAAATACAGTCAGTGAGAACTAGAAGCCTATTGATTTTAAAAGCAATCTAATGTTCGAAAGACCCCCAAATTTTCAAATGAAATTTTGAAAAAATCATCAAAATTAATAAAAAAATTTAGGACTTTCAACAATGTTACGTAAATAATAATTTCTTATGTAATTTTTCATTAGAATGCGATTGACACAAACTTTAGAACTTCTCGAACTACTGCACTTTTTCAAATAAATTAAAAAAAATCACAAAAAATGAAAACAGTATTAACTATTGTGAAATAGGTTAATGTTTCATGTGTATTATTATGCGATAAATTCTTTAACATCATTCTCACTGATCTAGTTCGTTCCATTGACGAGAAACGATACTTTGTGTACTAGTTTTCTATTTTAATGCCTAACTATTCGCCAACAGTCAGTCATTTATATATAAGAAATGCTCATCTCTCCGTTTATCTGTAATGCTGAGCGATCAATTTGGCGAATTTGGGGATTTATTTAGCAAAATATCGCCGATCTGGCGATATTTCGCTCCAGATGGACGAACATATCGTCAAAATTGCAAAAATAACGCTAAGTTAGCGAAAATGACCCCACATTGATGAATTAATTATTCATATATTTTAATATATAGACTATATTGCTTATTGCTAATAATAATATTGATAATTGTTAATTTAGAGTTGCGGGAAATATAAGCTAATTGGGTACTTCGAAATAATTTTACATGTTGTCAACTGGAAAAGTGCCAAATGTACAAGTCAACGTTAAAAACATCGTGCCTGTGGATCTTATACATAATTTTTTCAATGTGAAATAAATAAATTAACTGCATTATATAGGGAAGCTCAAGTGGTGCCCACATCAGATTTTTTTATGAACCTGCAACTCCATACAGTTTCAGACGTTTTAACATATGAACAGGGTGTTCCGAAAGCATAGGGAAAGGACCATGGAGTTAGAAAGGAGCAGATAAAACTCCTATGGATAAAACGCATGAAAATGCCATAATGCTTTGAGAATTATATCTAGGTGTCGCTAGTGTTTGTAAAGTAGTTACTATTGTCAGTTGACACTATAGAAAGGCGTAGTATTTAGTATATGTATTTTTAATAATTTTTAAATTAAGGATTCCTTAATTATAAGTATAATTAACCAGTATTTTTTCATAGTTGTAGGACAGAATATGTGAAAATAAAAATGAATTGTAAAGTAAAATAATTTTGAATACGTAGGAATATTCTTTATTGCTTCAGTTATTCTTTGCGTTGTATTAATAATTAATTTTTACAAAATTGACAGTTTAAATAAATATTTTAGGTCTTTCGTCATAGAAATGCATACAATACAGGACTACTTATCTTATCCCAGCGCCACCTGAATTATTGTCTCAAGCGATATTGGCGTTTTCTTAATATGAAAATTTAACTCCTTACTTTTACCTCCATGGAAGGGACAATAACTCCAAAAATAGTGATGCTAGAGTTATAAATGTTACATAAAGGTTTATTAAAAGGTTTATACCCTAATCGATAAGAGGGATAACAGAGTGCTTGGTGTTATATTTCGGAATTAACAAAAGTTTTTCTTTCATTTTCTTTCTAGGTCATTATAGCCAATTAAAAATTTGTTACCCCATAAAAATCTTGTTCAAAGGCTCAGGGGCGTCCGGAGGGCCAAGTAATCCATGCGACTGCTTGGGGCCACATGTTTGGAGATGGCCTCAAAATTGGAAAGGGTGATTTTTTTTTATCCTAAGCATTTCTTAACTTTTGGCTAATTATTTTAACGTAGCCCAAAGTATATATGTTTTATTCCCAATTTGATACTGCAAAAATGTATACTTATGCTACCATTAAATTTTTCCCTAGAAAAGAAAACATTTGCCTATGGGCCAACAAAATTAATAAAATGCCGTAAATAAATAGATCTAATTTATTGCTGGATTTCCAGAACATCTGAGTTCTAGGGCGGGCTTCATAATGTCCATAGCTTATAAATATTGTATTTGTATATCACATTTCTACAGGATGCTAATTTGCGTTCTTCTCGCGATATTACACTTATTTCTACTTTGAACACTTATTTTGCACACTTACACTATCTACTATGGGGGTGCGGTAGCCCAGTAGTTAGCGCGCGGGACTTGCACTCGGTAGACCCGAGTTCGATTCTCTCCGCTGCCAGCCGCCGTGTTCACACGGAGTACGATCACGTTAAACATGTGGGTCCGTAAGTCCTTCCGAGAGGATGATGGTAGGGGAAGAAGGGTACGATCCCTGTGTAAATGCCTCTTCCAATGGGTTCCGGTCTAAATTGGGTGGCTCTTCCCGGCCGTTGAAACAGTTACCTTACACCTTTCTGGTAGACCGGACAGTCTGGGTCTCAACACCATCAACAACAGCACCGTGGACTGCGTGCAAAAATTCCTTTGTACAGGATTCCTCTGATGCAAAACCATCGACGCCTGCGGTTCCAATGGGCTCATCAACATAAGACACTGGCATGCCGATTGGCAACAGTCGTCTTTTCCGATGAATCTTTCTTTAATTTGGGGTACAGTGATTTCCGCATCCATGTTAGACGCTATAGCTGTGAATGCCACATTCGGGAGTGCGTTATCCAACGTCATACTGGACAAACGCCAAGCGTGGTGGTCTGGGGCGCCATTGGGTATTTTGGACGATCTCAGTTGCTAAGAATTGTAGGTAATCGCAACAGAAACCGGTACACTAGTGAAGTTCTGAAGCCTGAAGTCGCACCCTTCCTTCAACGCACTCCTGAAACTGTATTTCAATAGAACAATGATCGTCCACATGTTGCTAGTAATGTTCAAGATTTTTTTCAGCACAACAGATACATCTTCTTCATTGGCCTGCCTATTCACCGGATATGTTGTCTATTGAACATGTCAGGAATTTCATTGGTCGACGTCTCGCTCGTGACGCTCGTCTCCTAGCTAATACAGAAGAACTTTGGGTTCAGGTAATCGAGAATGCTCATCGTCAGGTACAAATTCAAAATATGTTTGATTCGAAGCCACGTCGTATAGAAGCACTTATTGCAGCGCGTTATGGCTTCACCAAAACTGATTTTCGACATGTAATATTTTTTTTTTGCTTTGTAAATTTAATCGTTTATTTGTATCAATACAGGTCGTTTGTGGAACAAATTTCATTCAATTCAGATGTTTTCTTCATGGTGTTGCAAATTTTAAAAACAGGAGTGTATTTATTTATTTTCATGTATACGAAGTATGGAAATTTCGGCGTAAACAAGTCATAAAAATTTAAAAAGGATCGATTTTTTCATTTTTACCTCTTGAACAAAATAAATAATAAAACAAATATAATCGTGGTTCGATTCACACAAGTTTCTTGTTACGGAATTGTTGCTGTTTTTGATAAAATTGTGATTAAAAAGTGGAATATGAGGAGTTATGATGGGGAATACTTGGCATCGCTCCTGGTGAGGCCTCTCCAAAAAGCTCGCTTAGGGTCTCGAGAAACCTCGGGATGCCACTGCAAAGGCGTCAATTGCGTTACTGTGCCTTTAAAATCGATTGCGATATGCTATTAAAAAAAAAATTATATTATTATTCCTTACAGTGGAGATATAAATTCCCTTGTTTCTTTAACACGTCATATTCGGCGTCATTTAATATCAACCAAATGTCGCTCGGATTATTAATTCCGAAACGCGCACTGTGATCACATTTGTGAATTATTTAAAAAAAAAAGAAAATAATTTGTTATTATTCTTATCTATTATTAATCTGTTATTATTATATTATTATTTTATTCTTAAATTAGTGAATCGTTAATATTTTTGTTTAAAGAAATAAATGTAAATACGACACATATTTTTTTAAATTAAAGTCCCGAAATAAAACTCCTAGGCTCTGTAGTAACTTTTATCGATTATTACATAAGCTTTTTAGTACATTTTTATGTAACATTTGTAACTTTAACATCACTGCTTATAGAGCTATTTGCCCGTTTTGTGACTTTCGGGACAACCTGTAAAATTGATCGTAAGAAAATTTTCAAAATGGTATTATATTAATATTCATTTACTTTAAATAACGTATTAATAGCGATTATATTTGTTGCTTTGTAAATTTCTTACTTTAACGTGCGAAAAAAACTATTTTGGTATAGCTCAATTAAAATAGCTGTTACATGTGAATAACAATCTCACCAGTGTTTACTCATTTCTTGGATTTTCACTATATACATTTTCAATATATAATTATTTGGCAATTGAGTATAAAAAATATTTTTAACATTTTTTTAACAATGCAAGCCAAATAAGTATAGCAAATATAATACTTCCATTGACGAAATATTGCACCATTCTTCTATTTAGAAAGTTTTAGGAGATTTTATTAATTTGTTCACGAGATATCATGCTCAAATCAAGGGAAAACCGTGTTTTCATATAACCCAGTTTAAAGCTCCAAGATAAGCATCAAAATATCGAGTTGAGTTTTTCATTTCTTAAATAACTCGCAATGGAATAAAGGTACGAAATAAGTTTTATTTTATTTTGGGGGGGGGAGTGCAAAAATGGAATTTGTTAGGCGCTACACAATGTTAAAAGTAGAAAATGCATCCTCATAAAATTTTAAAGAGTAAAGATCCTTGAAGTACCGGTTGAAAGAGCATCAAAATTGTGTCTAATATCAAGGAATTAACAAATTTTCAATCACCAATGACTGCTGGATGGCTAGTGATCAGTTTGATTTTTCTTCTGCCTTTATGACTCAAAAATATTCTTCAGCTTTCGATTTAAATTTCTTTGGCGCTTTTTACATCAATAAAAATTTCAGCAATCTGGTTATACATTTATCAATTGTGTAACCCCATATTTCTCGAATTATAGTATAACCACTTTTATTTTTTCTCTATTCGTTTTCTTCTTTTTCTGCACCATACTTCACTTTTATATATTCTGCCTGTTATTGGTATTCTCTTTTTAACACCTCTTTCGTACCATTTTATGGCGCCACTTTGACAGTTCAGCCATTGCGATCTAGGTTTTCATTACATGTACGAAAAGTGACATTCTGCATTTATTCCGCTTCTTGTTTGGGGCAAATATGGTTGTTTGAAATTTACCAAGGATGATAAAAATAATAAATTCATTTTAAATTCGAAGAATGACTTTGATTACATATATCATAATTTTTTTCGGAAAAGATAATTAGTTTTGCAAAATTTAACTACCTGTTTTAAATAATTAAATATCATACAAGTTGCTACGAGAGATATTCGATATATCTTAAAGGCTTTTAAAGCATGGAGTACCAAGCAGCGCGTCGCAAGATAGTACTTTCGTTCAGACAATGATGATACTATATTTTTAATGTTTTTCTAGTATGCAATTCAAGTACGTCGCAGTTTATGTCGGAAAGTCCTTATGAAAGAAAACTATTATTTTGGATCAAGTGATGTTTTACACTTCAATAAAATTTTCGACTTTTCTCTCCAAATTTCTGGAAGTGCAGGATTTGTCAGTTCTGTTATTCTACGAAAATTGTATGTTGTTGTTGTTGAGACCCAGACCGTCCGACCTACCAGAAAGGTGTAAGGTAACTGTATGGACGGCCGGGAAGTGCCACCCAATTTAGACCGGAACCCAGTGGGGGAGGCATCCACAGGGACCGCACCCTCCTTCCCCTACCACCAACCTCTCGGAAGGACTTACGGACCCACATGTTTAACGTGATCGTACTCCGCATGAACACGGCGGCATTTGTGGTAGCGTGCAAATCTAGCGCGCAAACCACGGGGATACCGCACCCGAGATGGCCAACAGCACGCGGTGTTCCGAGGTGGTCACCCACCAAGTACTAACCGCGCCCGATGCTGCTTGACTTCGGTGATCTAACGAGAACCGGTGTTTTCAGCACGGTACGGCCGTTGGCCTACGAAAATTGTATGTGAAGTCGCTAAATACATAGTTGAGAAAAAAGCATAATAATTCGGGAAAATTTTAGTTACTTAGTTGGTAGCAGAGTGGGGCATTAATCAATTAACATCTAATTAATGAAATATTAGTGTAATCAACTAAACTAATACAAATAAAATGAAATTGTGTCCGAAAATTAGTGACAATTACTTGCAGTTATATTTAATTGCAATTACAAGTACTTACGTTTACGTAAGTAATTAGTAATTGTTAATCCAGAGTTCTGAACTAGAGTCCAGCATCGTGTAGGGTACTTGTGGTTACCCGCGATTTCCTTGCTTTAAGTGTTTGTTTTGGGTCAGGTTTCTTCTCTTTTTTTAAGTTGCGGGTCAAGTTGCGGGTCTACCCGTAAAAATGATTTTCAAGGAATTTTATAACTATACCATATCACATTATTTTATGACAGTTGCAAATTTCGGCTGTAATAGCTTGCAATTTCGTCCCAGTAGCTCAACGGTAGAGCGTCGGCTGGGCAGTTCGGAGATCAGGGGTTCGATTCCCGGTTGGGGCAGCATGGCTCTTTACAATGGCTCCCGAACAAATCAACCCTGTAGGTTAGTGCAAAGATGTCGGAGGTCTTAAAGTGACCCTAGTATGACTAGCACGGATTCAGTGGACTCTGGAAGATTGAGCGCCGATTTCACATTGAGAAGATAATGACCACGCAGGATACTAACCTGGGTAAAAATAGTAGAATCAGGAGGGTAACCTGGGGTAAAAAGTAGCAGGAGGTGGTCAGTCAGATTGTCAGTTGGCCGACAATCTGACATTAAAGGATGAAGAATGCAGAGTTTACTTCGACGATAAGAGCTTGCAATTTCGTCCCCGTAGCTCAACGTTAGAGCGTCGGATGGTCAGTTCGGAAATCCAGGGTTCAATTCCCAGTGGAGGTAGCAAGGTTCTTTACACAGTAACTGAATAAATGCTTAAACGGAGGTTACAATGTAAACGGCAGAACAATGTGCATATGCGTAAAAGTTAAAAATATAATGAATATAATTTTGAAATAAAATATCACTGCGGATCTTGGATCGGGTTTCCGGGTCAAACGTTGCGGTTTCTGTTCGGATTCCGGGTCAGCAATTTTCTTTGTTGTGGGTTCGGGTTGGGACAAGCTGGACTGACGTACGTCTCTTGTCCGAACTTAACTTGGCATTCTAATTAATTTAAGATACATACAATATGCTATAGTACCGTTAAAGTTTTTTAAAATTATTTTACTGGATTTTAAAGTAATTAAGTTTTAATACATTAAAATTTAAAAAATATCTTTAAATGTTGAAAGGAATAAATTAAAATTATGCATTAACAAAAATCACATTTTATAATTATGCTATTGACATCGAAAATGTACATTTAAAAAAAAATATCTCGCCCAATATCTTGCAATATTTAAAAATTAGACAATATAATGGTTAATTACATTAATAATTGCATTTTAATTGTAATTATTAATTAGATTAAATTTTTCATAAATCTAATTTGTTGAAAAATTATTTATAGAACAGTTGAGGCGGTTTTGATTGAATCAAATGTCTTTTGAACCTAAACGTGGAAACCGTTGTATTTAAGCGATTTATAATGGAATGAGTGGACTTGGATAGCCCAGTAGTTAAGGCGAGATAATCGTACGAAGAAAACAGGAGTTTGATCTTCACCGCCACCCAAATCTGTGTCCGTGTTTACGCGGAGTATAATCACGATAAAGCTGTAGGTTTGAAAGTCCTTCTGACAAGTGATGGGCAGTTGAAGAAAGATATGGTCCCTGTGTTTGACACCTCCATTGGGTTTGGTTAAATTGAGTGGCTAAATGGAGTATTGTGATCCGTCCCTTGTGGTGAGCCGGGCCATCATAGTATGGCGGCAAAATGGTACATGATCTGGTCGCTATATAAACTTATGATTTAATAAAGTCATTGGAAAAATAATAATAATGGAATAAATAAGGCTGTGTTGGATTTGGTACATCTATACTAAAGCGTTATCATACTGTGTATGTGCGTTATCATATTATGTATGTGCTTTATCATACTATGTATGCATGTATGTTTATCGGCTTATTCCAAAGCTAAACTTTTATTATCTAATGATTTTGGGGAGTTACATTAAACTTTAGAAAATTCGAACGATTTCGTATATTTTCAAATAATCCCTTAAGAAAGAGCGAAAAATCAATTTAAAAAAACTAACTTCTCCTTGAGTTCTTACTCTGTAATCCCGCTTTACTCTATAATCCCACGAAAGCTAAATGCGTGGGAAAAAGTATCTGAAGAACGTGATTATTTATTGCTTTTGCAATGTTCACAAAAAGCAGTGGTATAACTTTCTAATACTTACTTGAAGAAAGTAACTACAGTGTAAAAACGGTTTTGCTACGTACCACTTTCGGTACCAAATGTAATAAAGGTTCATTTTTATGATCAGGCAATTATCAATATGGAATTAAACCTTTGAAATTAATATGCAGTTAATAATGAAATTAATATGCAGTTAATACCGACGTACGTAAAGTTCTCCAAGGCAATATATACCTAACCGACACTTACCTCTGCGTTGTGTTACTTACTAATCCAGATAAATTCATCCCTGTCCTGTGAAACACAGGATGGTCAGCCATGGAAGCTATAGGATAAAGAATTGAGCACACACGAACAAATTGTGGATAATATGACGCCTTCATTACTTAGAAATAATAATTTTATTTAGTTGATAATATGATGCATAATAATAAGATAGACAGAATTGAATTTCCACATTTCAATACAAATACTTCCTGAGCATATATTTTAAATATTCATAATCAATACACAAATTAATTCAATATGCTCGAATGCAAGCCATTTTTCATCATTTTCAAATGATATGAATTTACTTTTCAGATACAATTTATATTAACCCTAGAATACTATACAATTCCATTTCACAAATGCAAGTGATAATATGATACAATCAATAATATTAAATAGTCCACATAAATATCCTTAATCACTTCGATATTAAATTTTAAGTAACTAGTTCTTATTCTTAATGTTCACGTTATTAAAACTGAAGAGTTACTTATACTTCGCGATCCACTGATTTGATCGATATAATTAACACAAGACATAACTTACAATTGGTAGCTAGAGAACTCATCATCGTGGTGTCGTTTTATTCGAAATTCTATAGATCTCATATGAAAGCTGGCATGCGGAGCGTCTTGAGACTAAATGTACCAGGGTTTTTATCCGAGATATCCAATCGTCCTTAAATTCTGGCAGGAGCTGCTACCATCCTAAAAAATGTCTCAATAGAAATTTATTATTTCATATGATAACTTTTGTGAAGATCGGAAGAAATATTCCATCTGGAAGTAATTCACGATATAAAGATATCGGTGAATTCAAACTAAAATTCAGGCTTTCTTGGCTTAAGCCTAATCCATTGTCTGTCCATTTTTGCGACAGAACCACCAGTACCTCCTCTTAGTACAACGAAAATTTAGAAGCAGCCTCCACACCTACACTTACAACAGCTAATATCAGTTCATACGATCTAATCTCATTGGTCTTTAAATATCCGCATAAATGACGTTTCACTTCATTCCCCATTCGTATGTTAGAACCAGACAAGGGCAGCGCCGAAAAAACGAACCAAAATAAGAAATTGAATGCTTGGCGAACAGAACTCAAAAATCCCATGTATCTCTATGGAAGCAAGAAGTTAATTTGTAAAAATGGCTTGAAAACCGTTCTTTTTGAGCCGCGCTATGAAAAGTCGATACGACACACCCCTCCCCTTGGAGCAAAAAAATTTCGACCACCGAGAGGAAATTTTTCTCTCACACACACAATACAAGCACAATTACAAGGATATACTAGGAACCTTTAAGTGCAATGAAGAAAAAAGCAGGAATCATATGCACTGGCATCCGCAATTTAAATGTAATTTAGAAGAGAGGTAGTGCGTTCATGACCGCACTACCACACCTGGAGATCCGAATGCACAGGCAGTGTACTCATCACACACAGGCAAAGGTCCAAAAGAAGCCAAAAGATGACAAAGATGTCCAAACAGCAGAAAGGATCCTTTACAAGAAACATAAAAAATTATATATGTAATACAATAGCACTTTTATAAATCAATGATAAAGACAGCTGTACAAACATTTAAGACACTAATATATATATCATAATAATGTCAAGTCTCACTTTGCTTGACACAAATATACAATATTTCAATTGCAAGAAATTAAATGAGATTGTAATGAGTAATATGAGTTTGAAATGAAATTATAGTTATATATTCAATTTTTGTTATCGAAATTAAATTCTTATGTAAGTAATAATCACTTTCAATATACCAAGTGAATTCAGAATGATGACACAAAAATGATGCCACGTAAATGAAAATTATATTGATATTGTAATTAATGAAGTATATGGTATGAAATTAAAACATGATTCAATGATAAAATTTCAAAATAAACATTGAGCCTACCTTGACTCAAGCACATTTTCATAGTTTCAACTAAACTATACTTAAATTCAAAACTTTAAATTGTTTTTCAATGATATAGCTTTATCTATATCACAATAATACATTTGTATAAAGAGTACTGAGAAAGAGAGAGAGAGAGAAATTCCTGAAGTCAGTTATGTACAATATGATACTGGCCTATCCAAAGAAACAATGGCAACGGAACACTAATCGGGTTGCCAATACAAAAGGGAGTGTAAAAGAAAAAGAAATACCTGCGCGCAGGGCCCATACAGACGAAACCAATCACTAAACGCGCCTTCTGCAAATAAAATTAAAATAAATAACGTAATTAAAGGTAAACAGTCTCACCACAGTAGGCTGTCCGCAGCATTCTCTCCATCTTCACCACAACACAATTTTCCCACTGGTTCGACTTCCTAACTGCTCTTTGTGGGAAGAAAAACAGTAGTCGATTCAGAATTAAATCGCGGCCATGTAGACCGGAAATTTTAACATGCTGACATTAGAAACTTCTTCAAGGCATGTGAAAACTGTAGCTGTTTGTGTATACCAGTAGAACCCCAAAATCGAAAATAATTGCAGCATTGGGTTCACTGACCTAACAATGACTAACTAAACTTGTGTAAAAGGGAACTACCAGCCAAAATAAAGCAAGTATATACAGGAACTCAAAGTAAAATAAAATTATGGTAAATACACTTCAAGTCAAAATTCATATCTCTCAGACCCAATTACGTAAATCTGAATTTGCTGCGCGATGAAAAGTCGATACGACAACAGGAAAATTAAGTGGCTACAATTGTTTCAAGAGCATTTTGATCCCTCTTCCTCGTGTCAGAAAAGTGTGCCTTTAAACATACGTTAAGAATAGTTAATACAGTTGTCATTTGCTGTCTGTTTAAAAACGCACTGTTTTTGACCTTCGAAAGGGAGCTCAAAATTACGTTGAAACAATTATAGTCACCTAATTTCCCTATACCTGCTTTCTTTAAAAAAGTATTAGAAAGTTATATTTTAATACTTCTTTAAAGAAAGCAGTTTTGAGTAGTATACTATGCAGAGTCCACTTTGACTACAAGAACTTGCGATTCCGTCCCAGTATCTCAATGAGCTTCTGCTGGTCAGTATGGAGATCTGCTGTTCGAGCCCCGGATGAGGTCAGCAAAGTTTTTTACAACGTGTACATCTGCTTACAAATATCCGCATAATTATATATCTGCTTACAAATATACATCTGCTTTTAGTAAATCTCGCAATTTACTAAAAGCCGATTAGTGATTGTCGGCTTCAAATTTTGAAAATAGTTATTTAAAATTCTAGACGATATTACTATACAATAACGCGATATTGAATAAATAAAATAAGCTATATAATTTTAGTTTATGTAAAAATATGATTTATAATTTTTAAAATACATTTTCAAGAAAATTTAGTCTTTTTAATTGTGTTTTAGGGAGGAGCTCATCGTGACGCCATTCGCCCAAATTCTATCAAGTCTCAAAATAGTGAGGAATAACTATGTATCTCTTATCAATGCCTCTTCTATCAAGTAAGTGAATAATTAAATTATATATTAAATAGTTATAATCTTATGCGAACATTTTGGTGTACAACATATAGTTGAAGTAAAATAATACTGGCTCCCAATTGAGTAAACCATCAGTAACGAGGTTTCGCAGTTCTGCAGTAACCATGTTTCGGTTTTCTAAGTGTTCTCCAGAATCAAATAACCGTTACTACAATTGCAGTGAAAACATTTACTATGTACCACAATTTTACCAACCTCTGCGATGACTAATTAAATGCGATAGCATAGAATCATAGTTGATTAGAATACTGGGTGATTCGAAAGGGTGTGGGTCGTAATCCCGACAGCCGAAATCCCAACATGCCAAAATCCCGACAGGGTCGAAATCCCGACAAGTCAAAATCTCGACAAGGTCGAAATCCCGACAAGCCAGAATCCCGACAGCCGAAACCCACTTTTGCACAGACTAATACAACACTAAGGCGGTTATCGCAGTGACGTCACTAGGGTTAGAATTTACTAATCAGCAACCCCCTCCCCCCACGCACATGCGCTGGACTCACGCTCCCTCTTGTCTCCATCCGCTTGCTACGACAATGCCCATATATTCTGGCATTGAGTGACAATGGCTGGCAATGACTGATTGGCAAGGTATTTAGAAAGATTGGCATGGGGTTGATCTCTCTTTCCCCCCCCTCTCGCATTTGGGGCGTGGTTATGACCTACTCCCTTCATCCCCTCCACTAGTGACCAGTAAAAGAAACGAGTACCCAAACAAAAGAAGCAACTAAGTGTTTTTATTGGGCAGAGATAACGGATTAACAGAATCCCAGGTGCAATGCACTAGCAAGGACTCACTTGTCGATTTATATTTGCTCGCTAAATTGTTTAAAAAAATGGCTGATATTTTTGTGAAATTGTTCCATCTCAAAAAAAGAAGCAATAAAATTAATGACTGTCATTTCAATTTGTCAAAATTTATTTCAGTAATGGCATAATTGTTATGATTTAGTGATTAAAACTATTAATTTGTAAAATGTAGAGATGTAAAAAAGCCGATAATTTTAATCAAGCTATATATATAGGCGTAGACAGCCATGTGCGTGGGGAGGAGGTGCTGATTAGTAAATTCTAACCCTAGTGACGTCACTGCGATGACCGCCTTAGTGTTGTATTAGTCTGTGCAAGAGTGTGTTTCGGATGTCGGGATTTTGCCTTGTCGGGATTTTGGCTTGTCAGGATTTCGACCTTGTGGAATTTCGACCTTGTCGGGATTTCGACCCTGTCGGGATTTTGGCATGTCGGGATTTCGCCTGTCGGGATTCTGGCTTGTCGGGATTTCGGCTGTCGGGATTATGTCCGGAACCGGATTCGAAACGCCCTGTAAAATCTTTAATGAGAGATAGGGAACACTAAAACAAACAGTTTTTATTAATGAATGTCCGCAGATAATGGATGTATGTCACTTTAGTGCTTGTCGGCGCTGCTGAGCGACCTGAAAATTAGCTTTTTTTTCTGCTGTCGTTATTCGTAACTCGGACTTCTTGCATATAAAACGGAGAATTTCACGAATGCTGAGATGGCTGACATGTATCTGGGCCAGTGGCTATGGCGGAATGTTTGCACGCCGTAGTCCCAAATAGGCCCAAAGTCGATCCGAGATGTAATGGATGAGGGGAAGGATGGTACGGTCCTTGTGGTTGCCACCTCCATTGAATTCCGGACTTAATTGGGTGGTTCATACCCGACTATTCAAACACATACCTTACACCTTTGGGTAAGTTGAGAGGTCTGGGTAGTACGTCTGACATGCATCTAGTGTATAAAGCTGCTAATCAAAACTGAAGAGCTGCTATAAGATTAACCGCTAATTTAAATTACTTGTAATCATAGTGTCCTCATTAGCATGCAATAGCAGATGCCTGAAATTGTAGAGCACTCTTTAGCATGGAATAAAGGATATTTGAACTGGTAGTGAGCGTGTTGGAATATAATAGCGGATACCTGCAATGGTAGTGCTCTTGTTAGCATGGAATGGCGGATACCTGCAATGGTAGTGCGCTTGTCAGCATGGAATGACGGATACCTGCAATGGTTGGGCACTCAGGACTTATGGGTACCTGCACTGGCGGTGCTCTCATTAGCACGGAACAGCGGATGCCTGCAATGGTAGCGCGCTTGTTAACATGAAATACTGGATACCTGCAATGTTAGCAATGAAACTTGCTATGTGCCACAATACAGCGAACCTTTATGGAGATCAACACATTCGGTCAATCAACCCCCTACAAATTTTTAAAAAAATGATTGAACCTAGAATGTGTGAGCCTGAAACGGCAAAGCTGATATTCCCAGTAACTGACTACAGGAGGACGGTGGGAACGCGGGTTGTGAGTACATATTATGTAACTTGTACAAATTACGTTTCATAAGAACACATATTTTAAATACAGCTTTATGCCAAAAAAAATCACAGTTAGTTCGCATAAAACAGGAAAATGTAGCATAAAGAAAAAAAATTAAGACAGGCATACCTATCAGTCTAAAACGGAATAAACACATAACTTGATTACATAATTAGAACTGTCACAGTTGATCATTTGGTTAATGAATCTGTCAGATCGTGTCTGCAATAATTACTTGCTGAAATCTATGTTACATAAGTCGTGTCAAAGGCATTTTTACTTCAAGACAGACGCTAAAATTGAGTGCTTAGCATAAATTTAACTACGCCGTGTTGTTAAAAGGGGAGAATTAATAATCCAAAATTCCAAACATATTTTTTTATGATTATGGATTGTAGCCCATTTAAGCTTCTACAGGTAAGAAAAATTGAAGTAAACTATTAATTCTGAAACGAAACAAGTTATAGGTTTTCAACTATTAAGAGAGTATTTCACGAAAAATGACAAAAACATGCAAAAAAAAAAGTCTGAGTTATTTGTGATAGAATGAATACGATTGAGTTATTTGTACGCATTAAGTTCTTTATGAGCAATCGAGTTCTTTGTACGTATATAAACAGAGTTTCTAAGAAAGTTCTTAAGTACCCACATAATTTATGAATGAAATGTTCCAAAGTATACAGGTAGGTCTATGTATAGTAAAGTCACCATGCCCTATCGAGTAAAAATGAATGCAGCGCCCTTAGTGGAGAATGAATAAGTTAGGACCACTAAATCGACAATAATGTGAGATAGAATAAAAACATCAATTATAAAATTGCAGAGCATTTCCTAAATAGTAGGAATCGCTTCCAGAATCGTATAAAATGTGAAGGCAATACATACATACCACACTTCTTTGGACGCTAGATTCTGTAACATGGTGACACCTGCAATGCTTCTCTTAGTAAGCGGCAATATACTTTCAAAACTTAAATGCCTACTCACGGAATGAATTTATTACAGCTTCTATACCATTTGCAAGTGTATGTAACTGTTGTTTGTTGTATCATTCCTGAATATGATAGAGTCGCCTACAACCATATTGTGCTAAATAAATGTCTTTTGTAACAGATTTACCTTACAAATATAAATTATACATAAAACCTAAACACAACCTGTAAGTTTGAATGAAAGAAAAGTACAAAATATTGGATTCTGTGTCTCATTTCTGAAATAGTCAAAAACGCCTCAAAGAAGGACCCCTTAGTTCAATACAACCCGTCTGGGTACAGATAGCTCCTGTGTCATTGTGTTCAGAATCTGTCCATTATTTGTTGTTAAGAAAGGGGGTGTCAACAAGGCAATAAAAACCGACCAGGGAGAAATTTTCTAGAATTACACCTAAATAGATACGTTTGTAACCCTAGTGGGTAAGTTTGCTTTTGCTCATTCATGTTTACAGCTCATATCAATCACAACCAGCTAACTACTGAGACCACAGTGACTGAGACTACCCGTCTACAAGTTTCTTTTATGAAATTATCAGTTTGGAAAGGGGGCGATCCTGCTCTTCGAGGTCGTATACCAATTAACGCGACGGGGTATCCATGTTGTTGGACTGAATGCAAGGGTGTAGAAAGTAAAATTCTTGTTTCTCTCTCTCCTGGCATGAACTTGCTTCCCACGTTGATTTCAGAGATAGCCGATATTAGAAAGCACAAAAAGCAGGTTTATTTTAATTTCTCATGCAATTATATGGTAATCTCATATGCGTTATCAGTACTAGTTGCTAGTGCATCTCTCAACACGTGACTAAATGTTATAAAAAAATTATTCGCTGAAACATATCTCAATGCTACCAACTAAGATTTAAGGTATGTTCAAAATAATTTTCTTGCAGTTTTCAAGAGTTATTTTCAGATACATTAATCTGAAAAAGTTAATTTTAGAATTAATTAAAATGTATTTTATCAAATTTCTACACTGTTTTGTATATTCAATCCTCTAAAATAATTATAATTAAATATGTATAAAACTTGAGAGAAAATATTGCATTATGAAAAGAAAATGGATGCTTTTGTGTTTATAATGCTTTTTAACACTTTACAACAAAGTTGAAAAGTGTTTATGACTTTGTTCATTCTGTCTGTCTGTCTGTCTGTCTGTCTGTCTGTCTGTCTGTCCGTTAGCACGATAACTGCCGTAAAAATGAGTTTATCAAAATGAAATTTTAGTATGTTGTTCAGACGGTCTGTAGGACCTATGGGAATATAAATAAATAATATCACCCAATTAGTTTTTTATTGAACCCGGGTTGAAAAAATGAAATATATTGAACCCTATGGGACCTAATTTTTCAAACATTTTTTAAGTAAAATTAAAATTCACGAATTGCTTCGAAATTTTTAGGAAATATTCACATTATCCCATAGAATATATAAAAAAAAATTCAGTAAAATATGTTAAGTAGTTTTTTAATTAAAAAAATTATTTAATATAGGGAAAAATACAAATTCATTTAAATTCTGACTTTGGGATATCTTCCAGAAAGAAAAGAGAGAGATATTATATAATTAATATCTCTCCATTTGTTTAAACGTTTTGAATATGGGAGTGGCTTCGTATTTTAAAATAAATTTGGTAGATAAGAATTTTTCATTTTTTTTTAATTTTATATAACTCTTCATGATAAATTTAATTGATGGCATTTTAAATGCACTTTCCTACGTCCTAGAGAGTTAAAATTTGGTACACAGCTTAAATTTGTTGAACATTTTATTCGACAAAAATTTGATGGATCTTTAAATATAGATCATACATTTTTTTCGAAATGGCCTGAAAATAATCCCCGTTCACTTCTATAAATCATTGGTGTAATATTGTTAAAAATTCTGATGTGGACAGCACATGTCTTTCTCTGCAGACTCATATTCGTTCTCTTTATTTATTCAATGATAATTTGAGTTTATCTGCACAACATAAGCATTTTAAATGACATTGAATTTACACGTTAAACTTAAATTTGGTTCTCATTTGATAGCTGGACTTATTGTCAAAGGTGGCGTAGCGAAAACGCGAAAAAACTAGAATATCTCAAGAACGGCTAGTCCTAGAGTAATGGGGTTAGTCTTATTCTTTTTGTTGTCAAAAATCACATATAAAATAGGAATTTAATTGATATAATTGAGCACACGTAGTCTTTTATTTTTATATATAACGATTTTTGCTGGCCATTTCGCAAAAATAGCCCGTTCCTTTTTCCCGAATCGTAGTAGAATAACCTACAAATGATTTATATGCAAAATTTTGTTAAATTTGGTATATAAATCACTTGTAGGTTATTGAAATATTATACTCCAAATTTTGTTAAATTTGGTTCATTAGTTTTTAGCTAGAGTGGATAAAGGCAATTTCTGCGGCCATTTCGCAAAGAAGGCACATTCTTTTATTACGAATCGTTCTATAATCTAATGAACATCAGGATTTCCCACAAAAAACATACCTACCAAATTGTATGAAATTCGGTCCATTAGTTTTTCTATTAGAGTGGATGTAATATCCACACAGACACACAGAAACATACACAGATACACCCTTACACACACAGACGTATTCCTAAAAGTAGTTTTTTCGTGTTCTAGAAGTCCCAAAACGTGTAGATCCTTTGAAAATTCGAGTTCCGATCTTCGGCACGATTCCAATACTTTGAGTACATACACATACACATATATATTATCTGTGTATCTAAATTCCGTGCCTATGCAATTACAATAGTTGTGATTTTAAATGATCCCTAAACTTTTATTATTTCTTCAAGGAAGCCTAATTTTAACATATGCAGAATGCAAATATCTCAAGCGATTGTAAGATGAATTACATAAGAATTGCTGAATTTTTTTCACACAAAATTATTTAGCTCTGGAGTCTGGAATACAAGTTATATGAATGAAATATTCATTGATTTTGCATAAAGAATCAGATGATTTATATTTCGATACAGTTTTAAATATTTAAGTATAATAAATTACTGTAGTACTGTGATAATGTAAAAGATATTACCACTGAATGAATCACATTTTAGAAATTTTTAAATGAAATTACATTTCAGTTGGAAAGTGTTTCATAATCAATGCTTATGCATGATTGATCTTTCTTGTTTAAACGTTCACTTTATATCGCATGATTTTATGTTGAACTTGGTAATTATTAGGAATTGTGCTCGTTAAAGAGAAAATTCACACATTCTCTATTATATATTTATTACCTTTCGCCGAGGAATATCCAGGGGATTTAGCATCAAATTCAGGATTCAAAAATAATTTTTATTTTTTATTTTTTCCCACTTCCGGTTACAAAATGTCCCTTGCGGATTCCATTTCTTGGAATTGGCTAAGGATATAGCTTAGACGATGATTTATGCAGTATCGAATTTCGAAGGGGGTTGAGGAATTCATTGAGAATTTCAACTTCTGGTTGTGGAGGGATCACTTCAATTTAAAAAATTTACATTTTCCTTGTAACATCTACTTTTTTTTTTTTTAAAGATGAGCTTAGATGATGACTGATATAGATTCAGCATCATATTCCAGAGGAAGTAGGGAACCTTCTGCCTCTCTGGAATTTAGTTTTCTAAGGATTTCTACTTGCGGTATTTCATCTTACGGTTCAGAACATTTTCTTGAAACGTATATTTTGATTGACTATAAAGCTTAGATGATAACTGATAGGAATTTAGCATCGAATTTCAGTAAGGGTATGGGGATGAGGATTTACTAAGTATTTTCACTTCCAGTTCCTCTACCAATTCTGGATAAAAAAAAATCATTTTCCTTCAAACATTTATTTCTCAAAATCGACTCTAGATAGAGTTAAATGATGATTGATATGGATTCAGTATAAAATTGTTTAGGGGTTAGGAGAATTCATTAAGGATTTCCACTTCTGGTTCTACAGATGTCACTTCCGATTAAAAATATTACAATTTTCTTTACAATATCTATTTCTCAGGATTGGCTGTAGGAATAGCTTAGATAATGACTGATATGGATTCAGCAACGAATTTTGAAGGGAGTAGGGGTCACTAATGATTTACACTTCTGGTTCTGGAGATGTCATTTCCGATTTTTTCAAAAATTCGTATGATTATGCGAGATACAGAGGAGTTCATACATTTTTTTAACGATTTTGACTTTCTCCATGAATTGAATTTAAATTTTAAAAAATAAAAACCTGACTGGCATCAAGTCGGAATAGGGTTTAGTTATCGTCTGCATCATTAAAAATATTCTTTGGTATAAAATGCCGCTAGAAAACAAAGAATGGAAGGCTATATTTTTGCACTTTCCGAAGTGAAATACTTTTATTAGATTATAATATACTATTATTCGATTATTAAAAAAAGATATGAAAAACATGGTTTTGATATTTCTACACGTAAATTAATTGACATAATTAATAAAAAAGGAAAGAAACGTCAAAGTTTACATTTGACTGGGAAAAAGGTAAAAAATGCATGCCCAACAAAGGTTGGTTCAGTTACAAGGAAAGTTTTGCTCAAGGTTTTATGGTTATTGCTGGATTCTCTTATAACGGAAAACTTAAAATAAGGAAAGTAGAAAAAATGTCAAAATTAACTCAGAGTACTATCAGAAATATGTTTCAACAACTGTTTTCAAAAAAGACATTCCATCACTTTACCCAAACAATCTTCACTGTGTTAAGTTTCATCAGGATAAGACTACCAGCCATACCTCTAAATCTACAGTTATATTTTTTGAAAAAATGAGAAATGAAACCGGAATTGAGGCTATCTAATTTAAATGCTTCCCACCCAAGTCCCCTGACCTATGTCCTATGGATTACTGTGCATTTGGACTTTTAGAACAAGCTCTTTATAAACTGCATCCCAAAACATTGGATGGACTCTGGAAGATTGTGATGGAGGAGTGGAACAAAATCAACCTTGATATTTTAGAAAAAGCTTTTTTATCTTGGAAATCAAGATGTAATACGATAGTTCAACAACAGGGCTATCAGATGGAACATATTAGAAAATAAAATTCTTATCTTTGTCTATATATATATATATATATATATATATATATATATATATATATATATATATATATATATATATATATATATATATATATATATATATATATATTAAAATCGTTACAAAAATGTGTGAACACACTCTGAAGTGTGCAACTGAGTATAAAAATGTTTCGTTTGAAATGAAATGCACAATGTACACACCACTTACCATCTTCCCGGCCACTCAAATACCTGCTGTAAGCCTTAGGGCCAGCCGAGTGGTCGGGGCCTTCAACACCACTTACCATCATATGAACGATCTTTCACAAACTGTGTTTTATTGTGTTATATTTCGTACTTAATATATTTTAGTAGATTGTATAAACTGTGTTATTTTTCTGTTTTATATTGTGTTATATTTCGTACTTGATTTATTTTGTTAGATTGTATAAACTGTGTTATTTATCTGTGTTATATTGTATTAAACCTCGTACTTAATATATTTTATTAAATTCAACTCTACCCCTAAATAATACATGAAATAACAAAAAAGATCAATCATGCTTAAAGCATTTATTATGAAACACTTTCCAACATCAATGCAATTTTATTTAAACATGTCTAAAATGCAATACATTCCTCGGTAATATTCTAAAACTTATCACAACACTACATTAATTTATTATATTTAAAACTTAAACCTTCATAGAAAAAAATGAACTCCATTCAAATGACGGCATTGAAATATAAATTGCCTGATTTAAACATCTCTAAAATGGGATACATTCCTCGGTAATAATTTTGGAATTATCATAATACTACGAAAATTTATTATATTTGAAAACTTAATCGAAAACAACTGAAATTTAATCAAATGACGTCATCGAAATATAACACGCCTGGCTCTCTCTATAAAAGCAGCATTTCATTCATAAACAATTTCCCATTCATTTCATTCATCACAATACTATAATAATTTATTTTATTTAAAAATTAAGACCATGGAGCTACGAGTAATTAAACTCTATGCTTAAAACTTCATCGAAAAAAATCGTCCTTCTCTTTGTAAAATCAATGAATATTTCAATCATATCAGCTATGCAGACTCCATGAGCTAAATAATTTTGTGTTAAAGAAATACAGCATTTCTAATACAACTCATTCTACATATTTTGCTGTTTACATTTTACATAAGTGAAACATAGGCTTCGTTGTAGAAATAATCAAATTTGGATGAGCATTTATACTTAAATATATTTTAATTGCGTTGTTCCAGTATGTAGATGCACATAATTTAAGCGCCGATTTGGTGGCCGAGCAGTCAAAGAGGCAGGTGTTTCCTCGTGATGGCTCGGGTGCCTGATTGCGGGTTCGAGTCCCGCCTGCGGGCATGGATGTTGTTATGTCTTATTGGGGCATAAGTCAGACTTCTACCTTCGGGTGCCCCGGGTCTATGACTAAACAGAAGCAGTGCACACATTCTTCCTTAATAAAATAAGTTAAGGAAACGACACCAACCAACCAACCAACATAATTTAAGCAAAAATAAAGTGGTTTTAGGACGGATGCAGCATTCAATATGAATTAAAAAGAACTTTAAAAATCACGATTTTGAGACAAGATGGATGCCATATATCATTTTGAAGTGGGTCACGTGATCTTTTCATATCATGGTCACGTGATCGCTTCATATAAGAGGTGTAATTATTATTTTAATTTTTATTTAAAAAACTACTGAATATATTTCGCTGAATTTTTTTTATATATTTTATGAAACAATTTGAATATTACCTAAAATTTTCGAAGCAATTTGTGAATTTTAAATCCGCTTAAAAAATGTTTGAAAAATTAGGTTCTGTAGGGCTCAATGTATTTCAACTTTTTCAACCCGGGATCAATCCAAAACTAATTGGGTGATATTATTCCTTTATATTCCCATAGGTCCTACTGACCGTCTGAACAACATACTAAAATTTCATTTTGATTAAGTCATTTTTACGGCAGTTATCGTGCTAACGGACAGACAGACAGACAGACAGACAGAATGAACAAAGTCATAAACACTTTTCTCTGGAGAGTATGTACAAGAGTATGTACATGCCCTTAGCATATGTGCAGACATAGACACAGAAAATCACAAGGTAAAATACTGCGCAGATAAAAATTTTCTTTAGGCTTTATTTAATTGGCATTTTACGTTGTGATATTGTTTTTGATTGTTTGTGCACAGAAACACGTCTTATATTTACATTTGCATTATTTGGCTGAATTTTTAATATTTTATTTGTCAGAGAATTATTATCAAGTATTTCACAAATAATGATACTGAGAATGTGTTTCTCTATATATTAAAAAAAGCAAGGGGGGGGGGGGGTCCCTGTAAAATGTTTATTGTAGTTTACAAATATTATTTCAATCAATTTCATACTCCTTTATCTTTAATGCATTTTTTCCTTCTTTTTCCCCGAAAAATTTGAGGGAAAAATAAGTTTTGTTTACCACAGAAAATTAGTATTTGAACATATTTAACTATGCTAACATATTGTTGAAAAAAAAATGACAGAAAAATTTATTCAAAACCAATATTATTATTTCGAAACTGTAATAATGTCAAAATAATATAAAATGCATATACATATTACAAAAGTATGATGGTAATAGTAATCTAAAGTTAAAAATTAATTGTGTTTGGTAAACCAGAAAGCATGTTACTGCATACAAGCAAACATTACAGGCTCTCTGGTATCGCTCGGGGTTGGATATTTCTGCCAGTAGCGTAAGCCCAAGTGACACGCGCCTCGATCTATTGTACCAGATATTTTACTACCTCATCACCCAACAGCTACGTCATTACATGCAATTAACCATGTATTTGTAAAAATGTGTTCTTTCAAAATTTAATAATATCATTTTCAGAGCGATTTTACAATTTTAAGCAACAAACATTTTTGAAAATTTACATGTATAAACAATGACACCGTATATGAAAAGTGGTTCCCCATTAACTAAAATATTAAATTTTAACCATTAATCAAATACATGGTTTATTAACCCATTTTTTTTTCTGTGTTTTTAAAAAGGAGCTCCACCACAGAAGTCAGGGGTATTAGTAGCCTGGGAGCCCCGCAGCTGTTGCTCACCTACCTTCCCCCTTGAATTCCTGGTTGAGTCCATGGTGGCCGGATTCAGGAGAATGAGACCTCTTTGTCGGTCCTTCAGTGGAAGTCCTTTAGTGGCAGGATTTCATAGGCAGTTGGTAGATAGTTTAATAGAAACACGATGCAATGGCTTAGGAACGAAATAGCCATACAGCCATCTCCTCCTATCTGAATCTGTGGACGACAAGTGCATTACTTAACTTGACAAATCTTGATGTATAGGTCGTCTGTAGCTCAGCTCCAAGATATCTAGCGACCTGTTTCTATTTCGCTATAATACGTTCATAAAGCTGATAAAAACAAACCAAAAAAATTACAATTGGTGCAGTAGCACCCTAGAAATAGAAGTTTAAAAAGTCACTTTTTCACAATTATCGTTCCGGACTTATACTTTCTTAAATGATAACGGACTTACAGTCTCAACTATTGAATCGAAGTTAATGAATAATGGCTCATTTTGTGTATTCTCGTGAGAGGCATATACTTTTCTTTTAAAAACTCAAAGATACGTTTGATTTAGAGTTTAAAAAATTGTAAAAACATGAATAAATGGCTCTCGGTGATAAAACACGAATTTCCAATACCTGCTATATTATTCTTGTGTGAGTATGTTGATAAATATTTCTATAAAAAACTTCCAAGTTTAAAAACAAAACCTTCCTTCTAAAAATGTTATAAAATCTCAAAATGGTTCGCGCCAAGTTCCCGAATGACTGGAGTTGTGCTTTTAGGTCTAGGTCACCCTGCTGAAGAATTCTAACTTTCCTTTAAATGATTCTTAGCCCTTTTAAGTCTTAAAAAAATAACTACGATTACAATGGGCTATGTGTCAGTTGAAGAAGGGTTAGGATTCTTCAGCAGGATATCTTACAGTACAGCTTTCGTTCTGCGAAAGCTGTGCGTAAACCATTTTGAAATTTCATAATTTTTTGAAATGAGGTTTCTGTTTGTTGTACTTGGTGCGGAGTGTTTTAATTTTTTTCCACGATAATAAAAAATTTCTTTTTGTGAGATTCCAAATATCTTCAGTAAGTAAAAATCACGCTGTAATTCAAATGAGAAAATAGAGTTATTAAATAAAATTCTTATTGCATTCCTTGCAGCCTTCCCTATACAACGCTAAAGAACAATTTCAGATCAGCCCTATGTCGTGCGGACATACGTCTCAATCAAGCCCGTCCTTTTAACCTATGTTTCTGATTTATTGGCATAAATCCCGCACTCGTGCTGTAATTGGCGGCGATAACGTCTTCAGTTACGCTCAAGGACTATGGAATACAGAAATATACTTTTTAACTTTGCTCAATATAGAATCAAAAAGAGTGGAAAGGGATTATTAAACAAGGGCTAGAAGTACTTAGATTCAGGGCCGACTTAAAACAAAGGCTAGCGGCCTGTGCCTGGGGGAAGGAGAGGGCGTTACAAAGGGGCTCCAAAACATTAATATATTTGTTTATAATCGAATTTTTCTTGTGTGTAAAATTTTTTTACAGAAGAAAATGAATTTTAATTGTGACATTGGGAAGACTTAACTTTGATATTTTGAAGACTTTTGAGCCTGGAATGGCTTGGGATCTCAGACAAGGGCGTCTTGGCGTGGTCACATTTCTTGAAATACGGAAAATAAAGCAATATGTTAAAAAATGCCTGGAATATGCTTCATTTAACATTAGTCCCAAACCGCAATGGGACCCCCTAACATTAAAACATTACATTTTATTCCGAGTGCAATATTTTTTTACTCTTTTGGAGGGTTAGAAAATATTTAAAAAAAAATACTGCAATTTAAGGGGAAGATTACTCCTGCTATTAAAATTTGATATATTTGGGGTTCCAGATGATTGTAGCAGCCCTGGGCCAATGGTCCCCCCGGAATGTTCGCACTGACTGGTTTTATATAGTCTTCTAAAACAGTAAAAACCCATGTAAATAATAAAAAAAATGTAAATGAAAACAGTGATTCAGATAGAACGTTGAATATTTTTGCGTATCCCTAACTTACAGTCTATATTGACAATTGTTCAACATATTGGTAGGCTATATTAGGTTATCATGTTCAATAACCTTTTTTTAGGTGGTGGTAGTTGTTGTTGTTGTTGTTGAGACCCAGACCGTCCGACCTACCAGAAAGGTGTAAGGTAACTGTTTGGACGGTGTAAGGTAACTGTTTGGACGTTGCCACCCAATTTTGACCGGAACCCAGTGGGGGAGGCATCCACAGGGACCGTACCCTCCTTCCCCTACCACCAACCTCACGGAAGGACTTACGGACCCACATGTTTAACGTGATCGTACTCCGCGTGAACACGGCGGCAGTTTTGGCAGTGGCTGGAATCGAACCCGGGCCTACCGAGTGCAACTCCAGCGCGCTAACCAATGGGCTACCGCGCCCCAGGTGGTGGTAGTGTGTGTAGGGGGGGGGACGCTAAAATCATAATCGGTCCTACGGGGAAATATCTTGTTATATACACACATGCCATGTGCCATGAATTGAAGTATAACTTTATTATTATCAATCTACAGCGAATCATAGTCCCCGAAATTGCAACCCGATGTAAGCAAGTCGGCTGTCCCGTACACAAAGCTTTAGGGGAGTCCTATTGGGCAGTTGAGTATCACTTATATATTTGTACTAGCTGCATGCTCGTTCTACCTGTATGTAGGGAAAGTATAATATAAAGAAACTTCATTCAAAATTTGCAGTGAGCTTTTAATATTTGGATTTATTTTTACATTCTGAAATTTTTTAATTCTAACAAAACAGAAAGTACAGGCGCGTTAAATTTGTGGGTCCGAAAGTCCTTCCAAGAGGTTTGTGGCAGGGAAGTAGAGCACGGTTCTTGTGGATGTGACCCCCATTGGGTACCGGTCTAAATTGGGTGGCACTTCTCCGGCCGTCTAAACAGCTACCTTACACCTTCGGGCAGGTTGAACCGTCTGGGTCGAAAGAAATAGAAGCACAAACAACGATCGGATCATGTTATCGGATTTTTAATGTATGTATTGTAGAGAGACTTAAAAAATGATGAGGACACACTAGTTTAGATACTCAAATTACGGTTGGGTCCCGATTGTTTGGGGCTCATACATGGATTGAGTCACACTCCAAGTGAAGAAACAGTCAGAAGGACATGAAGACAAACAGACAGAAGGACAGACGGATGTCTACATTTAACGCAGGACCCTATCAAGTCTATGCATCAACAGCTGATGGAATTCGGGACAGCCGTCTTTAACCGTCGTAATTATGAAACAGAGGTATTTTTAATTTTATTTATATAGACGTCCATTTAGAGCTACAGAGTCTTTAGGGAATGCAAAATTCAAACTCCAAGGCCCTGATCTTAAGCAACTTTGTGGGGTCCCTTCTGTATAGTTGAACATCATCATTTATTCAAGGCAATTTGGATAGGAACGGAGCATTTGAAGGCCCTTAAACTTGGGCCTTTCGGTACATACTGCAAATGCATATTCTCAAATCCCTTTTCTGGCCGAAGTGAAATCGAGCCTGGTACAAATAATATTATCTAGAAATGAGTGGGATATATTTTAAAATAAAAAAAATAACAATTAATTTACAAAATTGTACTAGAAAAATATAGGGCATTCTGCTTGAGAAATGCTTATATAAAATGGATGGCGTATATAAAATGCGTATATAAAACATCGTGTATGAAATGGAAGAATAAGTGATTGGGACAATAACATATTAATATATATATATATATATATATATATATATATATATATATATATATATATATATATATATATATATATATATATATATATATATATATATATATATATATATATATATATATATATATATATATATATATATATATATATATTATATATATATAGATAAAAATTGAAAATTTTAATCGAAAATTATGCATAAACTACTGTATGTACAAAACAAAACCCATCTCTAGCATATCTGTTACAAATGAGTAACTATAGACCAAGACTAAGGATAAAGGTAGAAGGCAACATATCACTACAATGGAAAGGGGGATGGAAAGAATATTAGGATACAAAATTCACAATTAAAAGTATATAAATATAAATAAAAAGAAAAAGAAAACACGGCAAAAATGAGAAAAGGCAATAATAATTAGCTCAAGATAAAAGATTAAGACATAGAGAACAATCAATTGAAACTACACAAAAAATGGCGGTTAGTTCGAAATTGCATTCTCATCAGGAGAGCCATACAATTCGAATTAAAACCGATAGAATAGCCAGTTTCTGACAATGGCGATAGTATTTAACTATAGACACCATTGGAACTATCTACTGGCTAGTGGAAGGAGAAAAATAAATCAATTGAATTACAAATCAGAAAAATAATACCTCCATATATATATATATATATATATATATATATATATATATATATATTCCATACATACATACATAGCATAATGCATAGGGAAATTATTGTGTTGGGTTCGAAAATTCGAATTCGAGTTTTCTATGGAAGAGCATGTATCAAGCATCCCCGAACGCAAATAAAGCATTTTTGAGGTGATGGCTGTGTGTATATATGTGAGTGTGTGTGTTAGAATCTGTATCCGTGAGTCTTTGGATGCGATATCTCACGAACAAATGGAGCGTATTGAACGCAGTTTGGTACGATGATTACGATCCGTGAATATTGGAAATCTATTGGTTTTAAACGCGATCGAACATTTAGAAGACAACGCAAATTTTCAAATAAATTTAAAAAAAAATCATCACAAAAATTAAGAAACTCAATAATGTTAATAACTAATCTTTTATACGTAGTTTTTTATTCTGAAAACGAATGACACAAACTTTAGAACGCTGATTTGAACCTCTCTCGAAATATTGCCTGTTTTTAACTAAATGTGTCTAAAAATTACATAAAAGTGAACAGTAGATCATCAAATATGCAACATTTGACGACCTTGGCGACTAATTTTGCGAAATGTTGTAACATTGCAACTTTATAATGAAGTGGCAAAGTGACGAAAATGTCGCCAAATTGGCAAAAATGACGCTAAAGTTACATAATAGACACCAATTTGATGAATTAATTTTTTATATAATTTAATATAATGGAATATATTGTTTAGCAGATGTTAGCAATATTTCCAGTCGTGTTTGCGTGAAATATAAGTTAATTTGGTACTTCAAAATAATTGTACATGTCATCCAGTACATGTTGTCAACCACATAACAGTGTACTTTTCAACGTTAAAAACATTTTGTCGTCTATCTTGTGGGTCATTATTTCCCATTGAAAGAATTAAAGTACTTGCATTATGTAGGGAAAGTCCTGTACTGCCACATCACATTTCTTTTCAAATTTAATTTATTGCTAACATCGGAGCGGGTAGAGTTTATAAACTACATTCTAAAACTATGTTATGTTTTTAATCTCCAACAACAGAGCGCTGAAAACACAAACAAAAACAAGGTCGCCCAAGCATAAACCTACGAGATATACTTTAATGCTAGGGATTCGAAATATTTCAAAACAAACAAAAGTAAAAATGAAATATAATTGGCAATGTGCAAAATTATAATTTTTAAACAAACGCAGTAAATGTATAAAATAATGCATTTCCATGTAGAATTCTACTCTGACTTTCGAAAACTTCTGGTTATCGTTGAATAATATTTTTAAAAGGCTTCAAATGAAGCAAATCATTTTAATTTAAAACGTACAAAATATTTTATAAATTATTACAAAGTTAAAAAAATGAAAAATATGTATAAATAAATGTTATAAATGTTTCCAATTGTACATATAATAATTAAATAAAAATATAATTTTCTTGCACTTAAAACAAGGTTAATAATGGACAAAATCGTACATGCTGTCGGAGTTGATTCGTTTTCTGTTTGCAAGCAATGTATTTTTTAATTAAATTTAGTGAACAATTAAGTATTGCCTAAAAAAGTTTACGTGAATAGTTTTCTTTATCAGTAATAGATGGCGCCACTAACCAAGGCACCCATAGCTTCTTGGAGGAATTTTGCGCAATTTTCGGTAGCAAAACTTATGAAACTTCTATACTTTAACATGGGGTGCTTGTCGTTTTCATAAATATTTTATTATATAAAATACGTCTGAATGTTTTTAGAGAATCAAGAATATTTTACATATTTTTCATTTCTTTCTTTCGTTATTAAAATAGATAAAAATAGCAGAAACAACAAGCACACAACTATAATAGAAGGTCTTTCTTTCACTTCTTATAAGACGTACAGAATTAAAAAAGGCCAGAGCGCTTTCGAGCGTAAACACGCTCTTCATCAGTGGCTACATGGAAATAGAAATGATCGTTCATATATAGACCAGTAAAAGTGACAAATTTGCATAAATTTAATTATCGATAAACTTACGTTTATCTAAGGAGAAACCAAAAATACAAAACATTTTGAACAGATTCAAAATCGAGCATAAATCATGAAAAGTACAGTAAATTTTTTTTTTTACAATTTTATTACAGAAAATTCAAATTCAAAATTTTTTTTAAAAATAGGGGGGCAGTCAGGCCCAATATCCGAGAGGATGACGTCAAAGATAACTATGAGGAGACTTGAATTGCATGGAGTCGAGAATGAGTCGCCAAGCGTAACTTAAAATCTGAACGGGGTCAAAATTACAAATCGACTCGCGGTAAATATAAATAAAGAGGGATTCAAAAAGGAGAATATTACGAGGGTTATTACAACGCATAAGAAGGGAAGTTCTTTCAAAAATGGGCCGGAAATTTTCTTTAAGATCAAAATGAGCAAGGGCCGTAGAAAGTTTACCACCTTTGACATCCCTAGCATGTTCTGCCAAACGGATACCAATAGTTCGTTTTGTACTGCCAATATAAAATTTAGAGTTACCACCTATGGACAACAGGGGAGCCACATACACCCCAGCAAAGCTTTTAAAGTCATCCTTAGCACCCAGCTTATCTGACCGAATCCTGTTAAATAAAAAGGAAACATTAGAGTGAGCAGGCCTGAAACCAAACTCAGAGCAGAACTGAATAAAGGGGCGGAAAATCCTAGGATGGTACGGGAAACTAGAGTTATAATTCAAACGATCTTTTAAAGTAATAAGTTTAGAATCAATTTGAGAAAATTTACAGCGAACATGGGAAAAAAAAACCCTTATGTATAAATTCAAAGGAACTTATTTATTTATTTATAGATAAAAATATTTATATTGAATTTATTCGTAATCTACATTCCTGCTCTTATGTTCTCTTGCCTGGTTAGGACCTAAGGAAGATTTACGAAAACATTTTAACCTAATTTAAAAATGTATAATAGTTAACTAAAATAGCATTAGCATAGAATCAGCTACGATAAACTTCATTATAAAGAATAAACAATGAAAAGGTTTGAAATATTAAAGTTTCAATATTCCCTTAAAACTATTACTTGTGAAAGCCCCAGGCCGTCCGACTCGTCCAGAGGACTTAGAGTATCTATTATCAAAATTGCATTAGAAACTTTTTAATATCGATAATAAGTCCAATCGACAAATTTTCATATCAGCAAAGTACGTTTTAATGATAGCTTCAAAATCAAATTATTTTACAAACTTAGTATTTGTTACTCCTCCTCCAACGCTACCGACAACCCTGCAGACTAGAATATTCCCTGTGACCCTAGGCCACGGCCTATGTTGGCCTAATCATTAAATGCCATGGTCAGACCCCTGTGATTTAGAGCAGTAGTCTACAAAGAGTGGTTCACGAAAGTCAGTATGTGGGGACACGCCAAGAAAATGAAATATTTCTTTTATATTATTTTTAAAAGCCAAGTTTTAACTTGACAAAAAAAAATAATAATAATTAAATAATAACAAATATTAACTTGTATTTTTAAATACGCGATGATGAATACAATAATATTATGATTATATTGATATTATTGTATTAGAATGCCCGTTAAGATTAAAAAACCCCGTTTCTGTATCTACCATAGAGGTATGCTATGTAAAAAAGTAGATTTTATGGTGCACGATGTATAAAAATGTAGGATTTAGGGGTGCGCTTTCAAAAAATTTGGAGACTGATGTAGATAATAGAAGAGTAAATGTGATAGAATATTTTTTTTTTTTAGATCCAGAGTGTTTTTCACGAAAACTTAAATTCTTTAGTGTGATCTCCCTATGACCTAATGCGTTTTCTACATAGACCAGCGATCTCATTACATAAATATGGGGATAATATTTTATTTAATAAAATCAATTGAATTTCCTGTATGTAATTGCTAAACTTTAGATGCGTTGTAATTAAACAAAAGCAAACCCAATCATCTACCTTCTAAATTTCTAGATGTTTACAACTGTAACTTAAATATTGCTGAAAGGCAAAACGTTATTGCTGGAGTCTTAAATAATTATAGTTATTCTTTGTGATATATTATTTACTTCCAATCTTCTTCAAAACTATTATTCATTGCTAAAATTATAAAACTAAAAAAAAAAAAGAAATTACAGAATTTATTAACTGTAAGATATAGGAGCGGAAGATGTGATGACACTGATATAAAATTTTTATGCTCTTATCAATATAGATTTTATAATTATGTCTACCCTCATTGTAATCGATAAACGTTTATAACAGTACCTTTTTAATTTGTGTCGATATGAGACGGGGGCTGCTGATTTGATTTGGATAAGAGTCTTATCAAGAACGTATTAACTTGTAGATTCGAAGCGGGGACTGTACGTTCGTTTTGATTAGGGACCTTATCGGGAATATATTGGCATGGTATGGGCACTTTCTTATATGGACAGTCGCAATCTTTGATCAGTCAGTGTAATTTCTAATTCCGTCTGTTGCTCAAGACTCTTGGATTCTCAAGGCATTCTCTCTTGGCTTCTCAGGGCATTATCTCATCTTCTTTCTTGACACATGACAGTCACTATGAAGCCCCAGTTCACCTTCTCCTAGCCGATAGTTTTCCACCTTTACCACTTCTTGCACCATTTAATAGACTAAAGTGCATATAGCGGGTAGCCTCTGAACTCCCGTGGATACTCCGTTTACCTCTGAGCTGTATCATTTTGCCAAATTGGCAAAAATATTGTAAAATTAATGAAAATGTTGCTAGATAGCTACTTTGCTTTCCGTTAAGTGACATATGATCATTTTACTAAATTAACAGAAATGTTGCAAAATTAACGAAAATGCTACTAGATAGATGCACTCTGAAACATTTGCAAGCATGTTGCTGAAAGTTTCGAAGGGATCAGCTGTCTGTAATGAGGAGTAATGTTTCTGATAGTTATGGCAATATATACATTTATAAATACAAAAATAACGCTTTATGGCAGACGATAATTAGCTGAATATTTCAAAAGTGAAGCTGAAATTTTCATGAACGTCTGTAATTGCAACTTTTCTGATAGTTAACGGAAATTATCAACAAAGTAGCTGAAAAAAATGAGCAAAGGCTGCAAAATGTTTTACAATGTACCTTACACCTTCGAGTAGGTCGGACGGTCTGGATAAAAAAAACAAGAAAGATCAATCATGCTTAAAGCATTGATTATGAAACACTTTCCAATTTCAATGCAATTTTATTTAAACATGTCTAAAATGCAATACAGTCCTCGATAATATTTTAAAACTTATCACAATACTACATTAATTTATTATATTTGAAACCTTAACCTTCATCGAAAAAAATTAACTTCATTCAAATGACGGCATTAAAGTATAAATTGCCTGGTTTAAATATCTCTAAAATGTGATACATTCCTCGGTAATAATTTTAGAATTATCATAATACTACGATAATTTATTATATTTGAAAACTTCATCGAAAACAATTGAAATTCATTCAAATGACGTCATAAAAAAATAACACGCCTGGCTCTCTCTATAAAAGCAACATTTCATTCATAATAAATTCCCCCATTCATGTCATTCATCACAATACTATAATAATTTATTTTATTTAAAAATTAAGACCATTGAGCTACAAGTAAGTAATCTCTATGCGTAAAACTTCATCGAAAAATATCGTCCTTCTCTTTCTAAAATCAATAAATATTTCATTCATATCAGCTAAGCAGACTCCATGGACTAAATTATTTTGTGTTAAAGAATTATAGCGATTCTAATACAACTCATTCTATATATTTTGCTGTTTACATTTTACATAGGTGAAAAATAGGCTTAGTAGTAGAAATAATCATATTTCGATGAGCATTTAAACTGAATTATATTGTCATTGCGTTGTTTTAGTATGTAGATGCACAGAATTTAGGCAAAAATAAAGTAGTTTTAAGACGGATACAACACTCAATATGAATTAAAAAGAACTTTAAAATCACGATTTTGACACAAGATGGATGCCATATATCATTTTGAAGTGGGTCATGTGATCGTTTCATATCATGGACACGTGATCGCTTCATATAAGAGGTGTTATTATTATTTTAATTTTTATTTAAAAAACTAATGAATATATTTCGCTAAATTTTTTTTTATATATTTTATGGAACAATTTGAATATTGCCTAAAATTTTCGAAGCAATTTGTGAATTTTAAATCCGCTTAAAAAATGCTTGAAAAATTAGGTCCCATAGAGCTCAATGTATTCCATTTTTTCAACCCGGGTTCAATCCAAAACTAATTGTGTGATATTATTCATTTATATTCCCATAGGTCCTATAGACCGTCTGAACAACATACTAACATTTCATTTTGATTAAGTCATTTTTACGGCAGTTATCGTGCTAACGGACAGACAGACAGACAGACAGACAGACAGAATGAACAAAGTCATAAACACTTTTCAACTTTGTTGTAAAGTGTTAAAAACAATGTTGCTAAAAATTTACAAAAATTTAATACCTCAGAATAATTAAGTTAATTTAATACATTGCAATACCTATGCCGTTTTTTTTAACACTTTACAACAAAGTTGAAAAGTGTTTATGACTTTGTTCATTCTGTCTGTCTATCCGTTAGCACGATAACTGCCGTAAAAATGACTTAATCAAAATGAAATTTTAGTATGTTGTTCAGACGGTCTATAGGACCTATGGGAATATAAATGAATAATATCACCCAATTAGTTTTGGATTGAACCCGGGTTGAAAAAATGGAATACATTGAGCCCTATGGGACCTAATTTTTCAAGCATTTTTTAAGCGGATTTAAAATTCACAAATTGCTTCGAAAATTTTAGGCAATATTCAAATTGTTCCATAAAATATATAAAAAAAAATTCAGCGAAATATATTCAGTAGTTTTTTAAATAAAAATTAAAATAATAATAACACCTCTTATATGAAGCGATCACGTGTCCATGATATGAAACGATCACATGACCCACTTCAAAATGATATATGGCATCCATCTTGTCTCAAAATCGTGATTTTTAAAGTTCTTTCTAATTCATATTGAGTGTTGTATCCATCCTAAAACTACTTTATTTTGGACTAAATTCTGTGCATCTACATACTTTAACAACGCAATGACAATATATTTCAGTTTAAATGCTCATACAAATTTGATTATTTCTACTATTAAGCCTATTTTTCACCTATGTAAAATGTAAACAGCAAAATATGTAGAATGAGTTGTATTAGAATCGCTGTAATTCTTTAACACAAAATCATTTAGTCCATGGAGTCTGCATGGCTGATATGAATGAAATATTCATTGATTTTAGAAAGAGAAGGACGATAATTTTCGATGAAGTTTTACGCATAGAGTTTTACTTACTTGTAGCTCCATGGTCTTAATTTTTAAATAATATAAATTATTATAGTATTGTGATGAATGACATGAATGGGGGAATTATTTATGAATGAAATGTTGCTTTTATAGTTAGAGCCAGGCGTGTTATTTTTTCTATGACGTCATTTGAATGGATTTCAGTTGTTTTCGATGAAGTTTTCAAATATAATAAATTATCGTAGTATTATGATAATTCTAAAATTATTACCGAGGAATGTATCACATTTTAGAGATGTTTAAACTAGGCAATTTATGTTTTAATGCCGTCATTTGAATGAAGTTAATTTTTTTCGATGAAGGTTTAAGGTTTCAAATATAATAAATTAATGTAGTATTGTGATAAGTTTTAAAATATTACCGAGGAATGTATTGCATTTTAGACATGTTTAAATAAAATTGCATTGAAGTTGGAAAGTGTTTCATAATCAATGCTTTAAGCATGATTGATCTTTCTTGTTTACTCTGTCGTCAAATATTAAGCAATCAACAAAATGTTATTCCATAAAGAAACATTTCATAATTTATTTGTTCACGCTTGGCAGCTGCGTTTTAGTTTGATTTGGGTGACTCAGCTTCGCACTTATTAATAAAATTTAGCGATAAGTATGGAGTTTCATTTCATTTAATATTTAAATCGCATATTTCAACAAAAATAAAATAAAATTTCCAGAAAATAAATGGCACCGTTGCATTTTATCCATTTTTTTATGCATCTGCATTTTATGCATCTGCATAAGTTTAGGACGAAATTCGCAGTACAATAACCCTAAATTCAATACGTGCAAATAGAAAAATATATATGAAAGGGAAAATAAATATAAACTGCTTTTCAGTGGGGAGATATTCTAAGGAAGGAATGAATTCAGATAAGTCAGTCTCGTGCAGCCTCCCGGATGTATAAATAAAAAATATGAAAGATGATGTTCCTTTTGGGTGCGTGCAAAATATAAGAGAAGTAGTTTTCCATGTCAGATGAAAGTTTTCTTTAAAAAATTGAACTACACCAGAACGTTTTGATACAGCAAGTTATTTCAGATATTTTGGGTATTACAGAAAAATGAACACAACAAAAACTCTCACCGAATGCATACACTCACATTGATTAGTTTGTTTGCCTGTACTTCTACTCTATAAGTTATTTTCTGCATAATGAAGAAAATGAGACCTACTCTTAAAAGTAACAAATATAGGAATTATTTCTAAGGAGCAAAATTCGAATCTGTCATCCCTTTGATATATAAAACGGAATTGAATTTTATTTACTAATAAATAATACTATAAAGGGTTATTACATTAAATGTAATCTCTCCTTGTTGGAATAAATTATGTAGGAATAAATAATAAAGTATAATAAATGATAAATGGTTAATAAATATAATAAATGTAATAATAATGTGTAGTAATAGTAAATATAAAAAGATTGTGTAATAATAATAAATAATAAATAATGTAAGAATAAATAATAAATGTTTATACTTTTTCTACATACATTCATACCATAATTTTTAGAAGTATTATGATGGGATTGAAAATCAGAAGTGAAGCTTTCGGGGGACGAGCACGTTTCAAGCATCCCTGAATTCGAATTAAACGTTTTATGAGATGATATCAGTTTGTATGTATCTTAGCGTGTATATAAGTCTCAGTGTGTATAAGCGATATCTGACGAATGAATATAGTGATTCGAAAATAAAATTCGCTACAATTATCTCAATCAGTGAATACTGGAAACCCTATTGATTTTCGAATGGTATTTTTTTTTAAAGCAAGACCTATAATAAACAAATAACAATTTCTTTTGCAATTAATCATTAGAAATGTTATGTTTTATGTTAGTGTGTGTTTCCGAGTCTATGGATGCTATATCGCACGAACGAATGTTTTTTGTACCTTATTTCGTTTCGAACGATATTGGATACAAAAATTACAATCAGTGAATACTGGAACCCTTGATATGAAACTCGA